>MJUU01013245.1:55770-86511 GCA_002080025.1 Modiolus philippinarum | reverse complement strand
AATAACCAATACACTATTATTTCTTTGATTTTTTTTTCTGATACTCTTATTGGATATTCAGTCAAATATTTCGGACAAGTGATAATTTCATTCAGACAAGTAAATCTTCAGAGGTACTTGTCCGAAGGGACAAGTTTGAAAAAAAGTTATTGTAGAGGCCTGCCTTGGGAAACAACTCCCTCCTCGGGTTGACAAATCTGGATGTTTCCTTCAACAGCTGGCCATAATTGTATAATATATATGCTCTACCAACAATTCATAGGTTTTGAAGCAGCCACTTTCAACAGGATATTCTACTACTCTTAAATATCAATAGATGTAAATTAAGTATCAAGCTAGAGTGAATTTCAATACAAACTTACTTATTTTCAAAACAAACCAGGACTTCATCATCATACACATTCTTTACTTGAGCCTGAAATAGTGAACAAATTCACTTAATTTTTTAGTTATAACTGTACAATGTATTATGTAGTGGTGTTTTGTGCAGCTCTTTCATGAATTATAATAGGCTACTTAATTTAAGAAGTATTAGTATATGTGGTTTGCCAGGTTTGTTTCCATTGATTTATTCACTCTTTTACCTTTTTTGGGGCCATTTAGGAGGGACCTGATGGGGGGGTCTCATCACGAATCACGAAAAATTATTCGGAGCAATCACAGTTCACGGGAAATTCATTTTGTCAATCACGGATCACGATGAATAGCTATTTTTTGAAAATAAGAATACATTGAAAACCACCATATGAACACTTCACTACACAGCACATTATATATATACATATATAGTGTTTCATATTAGCCTCCTCATTGCTCATGCTTACCATGCCTACCATGTTGACCCATTTTGATTCGTATTATGTGTTTTCTGTTTTCGTTTGCTATGTTTTTATTTTGCTTTTGTTGGTTGTTTATCCAGATTACGTCTGTTTAATTATTTGTAATTCCATTCCACAATGTACATTTAGACGTAGCTCGGGTTTTTGAACTCGTTTATGGGCTTTTATCTCTTCCATATGGGGCATTATTGATATTCGACAGTATTCATGAAACAATTTAATGTTCTTTTCAATAATTACATCACAAAGGAGTGTAATATACCATTGTTAAGGTATAAGCAAATATAACTAGAAAGCCAAAAGTTGAACAAAAAGAGACAATCAATTTTGAATGTACGATGTAACTTATGAAATACTTAAAGATAAGAATAAACATCTTGCATTCATGAAAGCGTGTTGTCAAAAACAAAATTTATTTAAATTTCCATACCCAATAATTATGCACTTTGTTTAAGAAATCAGTTACAATATGATCCAATATGAAACATTGTCTTAAAGTTGCACATTATGTTTCGCAACATATCTCCACTCTTGTTCTGTAATACGCATAATGTTTGAATAATGTCAATAATGGCAATAAATGTATGGCCCACATGTCATGTAGATAATAGATTATTTCGTTTCTCAAATGTTTATTAATGTAAACCAAAAGGTTCATCATGGTTAAAATTGAACGAACAAAAACAATATGTTCACAGTTAACACTGACAACACCTTAAATAAATTTCCAAATGAATACCGAAGCAACAATAAAAAATCATAAATCCAGAATACAGGGCAATAAGAGGATCAACAAAAACGACGACGAAGAAACAAACAAAACAAAATACAAACGCCACAAAAAATAAAGCACTAACAGTGTGAACCCCTAAAAGCAGGAGTGTCATCAGGTGCTCCAGAAGGGTAAGCATGATCTCCTCCACACGTGGCATCCGTCACACTGTAAGTGGAAAGTCCGGTGTAATGTCAAATTTGGTATGTCAATCCAGTCAATCCAGTACCATCTTAAAATGGTATAAATATTCCAGGTGTATTAAGGCATTATAAAAGTAACTAGCCAGAATTGCTTTAATAATCAGCTAATATCTACTACACACTTTGATGGCTCGTCCACTTCTACTTACAGCTCCATGCATGAAGCCTAAATATCGTATTCACTTTGTACTCTGCTATCGTCATCATCATCATCAGTATTGTCATTCACGTCTGAGTCAGAGTCGCATTCAGGATACCTGATCGAAAGCAGCAATTTCAGTTACCGCGTCCTCAAATTCACTTTGATCATCAACGGATTCAGCCACCGGGGCGGTTTCTATCTGATCAGAAGTAATGCTGTCACCTGTTTTTTTTTTGTTTTTGTACATATTCAGCGGGAGAGTACCTGTATTGTTGTACATGGTTGTTAGCTTGTGTATGATATTTTACTGAGGATATTTCATTATTTAGCCACAATATATTGTGATAATTCAACATTGAATTGCCGTGGTTTTGGATTTATGATTTTAGAATACCCCCCTTTCCATGTTCTTGCTTCGGTATTCGTTTGTCGGTAGGTCTATAGCTAAAATTTGTATTGAAAATGCTATTTGCTCGGTTAGATTAAAAGTACGTCGAAACTGGGTTCCCTCTGAAAAATGCATACTGAAACTTGACGTGTTTGAGATCGACTCAAACCTAGATTTATATCGTTTCCACAGAATTTTTGTACAGTTCGAAGCTCATGTAGCCGTGAAGTTTCTTTGTTTACAAATAAGTTTGGAATTTTGAATAACTGGCAATGACAAAACTGAAATTGGGTACCACCACATTACGATATAGAATCATGGAATAACATGATGTTGAAATGGACGGGACATCTTTATTAAAAAGGGAATATGCGTATGGTACTTTATGGTCCTTTATGAACGGCGACCAATACTGAATTACTGATACTAAATTAGTGATTATCAATCATGAAAACTTGTAAAGGGGATCCTGTCATAACCTCATTTTTTCGAGGTCCCAATTTTGTTGCGTTGTTATAGCATATGTTTTCGTGCCCTCCTTGGCATTTTCTATCCGAATTATTTTGATGTCTACTTTTTTCCCCAAGTCCTCTTTTTACTGCCTCCTCTGTCAAACCTGTTTGTTTTTTTAGTTTGTGTAAGACGTGGGTAAAAGGCAAAAATCTTGGTCATTTAAAGCCATCCTTTTCCGCTCTTTCCCCTCAATGAATTTATTTTGGTCAATCCCTACTTTTGGATCGATATAATAGATCAAAACCTCCACAATACATGTACTGGTGAGCGCCATTATGGATTCTGATCAGGTTACTGTTTCTTTCGTTCTACCATGAAAGACATGAAAAGACAAAGGTGTGGCGAAACCAGTTTAAAAGGTCGCGCTAAAAAACTTTTTGGAACTGGTTCAATCCGATTACCAAGTGAAACCAGTCAAAGAAAGAGACAAAAAAAAAAAAACTCGGTTTTTTTACGCATTTTTTTTATTTGAAATACAAAAATATGTTCACAGAAAACGTAAATTTAGCATGGTAATCACGGAGAACAGAAAATCAATTTGATCAAGAACGACTCACGGAAATGTTCTAATAACGATTCACGACAAATTATGAAAGGGGAAACGAATCACAGGAAATTGAAATTCCCGATCACGGAGAACAAAATAAACCCATCGCCCCCCTCATTTAGGGCTTGCTATATGGTGTGAGGTTCCTCACTGTGTTGAAGACCGTACGGTGACCCCTAGATGCTTTGCTTTGGGTCATTTTAACCTGGATATGGGATGTTGTCTCCTTGACATTTACCCATTTCCTTTGTTTTTCATATCTTTACAATCGATTTCACAGAAAAAATATTTTCACACCATTTTTTTTAAGAAATACATATATATATGTACGTAGTACCTTCTACAAACAAAAATAGAAAATATAACATTTTCTTAAAACTACTTAATTTGCAGCAGAAGTGTACAGTAATATACTATATGGTGTATCATCTTTTATCTTTTAATGAAATTTGGGAAAAGGGGATTCAAAATAACATAAAACTGATATGGCCTGAAACACATATAAAATGAATACAATACTTAAAAATAAAACTACTGGTAACAAAGATTGGATCACTGAAAACTGCTGCGTTCAAATGTACTGACCTCAAAAATTAAGAAATAATTTATGAATATTAAATGTAGCATACTAGTACATACATAATTAAAGTGGAAATATGACCACACCCATTTTGACATCAAAGTTTTTAATTTTACTTAGTGATCCAAAATATGTTAAGGTCCAATTAGTTTATATTAAAAATATTTAAAATGTTTCTCAATTATAAAGTACGACTTTAACAATCGCTACCATTCTGAAATTATATATGTACATGTACATGACGTACAAGTAAAATAAGTAACACATAAAGTACTTTATTTCAAGAAAGTTGTTATTAGGCGTATGAAAACTGAAAATAGAATTGCATAAACCATTGTTTCGAGTCATCAACTTAAAAACAAACCCCAAGCACACAGAATATTTAAAGTTAGTGCACAGCTGGGTCAACTCTACAGCTCTCTCTGTAGTGTGTGTCCATATCCATCATGTCCATAGATACATGTACAAAACTTCTAAACATCCAATGTGGCTACTAGTAGCATAATTGATAGACATGAATTAACAAGATAAAAACAGCAGTACATTTTTAGATTGTAAGTAATTACCAGGACCCTCAAGAAATTAAAGAGGGTATCATTATTATTCATTAAAAAAATCAAAATTGAAGAAAATGTAAGTGATGTACAGTATACTTAGTATATACCATGTATACTGTCTTATCTCTATCTAACATTATAAGACATGCAGATTGTTTATCAGAGAAAACAAGATGTGTTTGATAGGCTATTGTAAACAAATGCTAGTTTCCTAGCTGTTAAAGTACATGTGTGTGATGTAAGTCAATTTGTACATTGTATGGACAATTGTGATATGTGCATGTATGTGCCTGAATATTCATGCTTTACATGTAACACTACTTGAACTATACATGTATATGTGCATGGTACTATTGTATATGTGCATGTAATTCTTATTGGACTTAGGGTAAACTAACTAATCTTGTTGTGTCCATATGACTAGATCTTGAATTTATTGGGACATACAGTCTGTGCCAAAAACTTTTTCATTCACTAGCCCTAAGGGGCTAGTAAGGTCCCATGTTGTACTAGCCCAAACTCGATTTCACTAGCCCTTACAGAAGTTTCTTTGTTATAGGTACTATTTTAACTAGCCCACCGGGCTAGTGACTCCAAATTTTTACTAGCCCGAGACTGATTTTACTAGTCTCGGGCGTAGGGCTAGTGGCTAAAGGCACAGACTGGACATAAAAAGTCCCAACTCACATAAAAATAATGTAAAATTCTATCCTGATATATAAGGCCACACCAAATTAATTAGTAGTTCTTTGGAAATCCCGCTCCTAAATTAGCAAAATCAAAATTTAAAAATAAAAATTATTTTCCCGCACCTAATTTTCCAAAATAAAAATAAAAAAATAAAAATAAAAATCCCGCACGTTGAAATCAACAAAAAGTTTTCACGAATTTGATTCGGAAATTATAAAAATCGAATCTGTGTCATTTATGCGCTTGATATACGGGAAAATGCATTGTATTTAAGCGTTATTCTGATTCAGATGACATGGCCGCAAGAAAATGATGTGGGAACGAAGTAAAAACGGTCAACTGCCTTTTATGAATAGTCGTGAGGCGTCAAACTTGAATTATTCAAGCCGTCCTGTCTAATTCTCTCTGCAAATACTTGAGTGGTATTTAAAATCTTGTAACGGCTTGGTTACGTTTTGACATTTCCATTGTTTTCAACATTCGTTGAATTTCGTGTTTTGCACCTACATTGTATTACAATTTTTTTTTTGTGTATGACTTGAGTAAATAAATATCAGTGTGTACAGATTATTCCTAAACATAAGCCTTCGTTTGTTGTGCAACCTTTAATATTTGGACATTGATAAACACAACAGACAAAAGTTGTTGTAGGACTAGTGGTGTGAGGTTCCTCACTGTGTTGAAGACCGTACCATGACCCCTAGATGCTTTGTTTTGGGTCGTTTTAACCTGAATATGGGATGTTGTCTCCTTGACATTTAACCCATTTCCTTTCTTTTTCATAGTGTACAGAATTCAGTGTTAACTTTACAATCTGATGTGAAGATTATTAGTATTACAGAGTTTTAAAACAATGAACAAACAAACAGCCAAATGTGGGAAAGCCTAGTAAGATGAACTTAACAGGTTAACTCTTCTTGTCTGTTCAATAAGTGAAACAGTATCAATATGAATTTGGGATGAGTCGTATTCACTAGAACAAGCCATGAATTGCATACTCATGATGACATCAGTCATGTCAGTATATACTACTGACAAAAAAAGCTTTTTAAATTTACCTAAATAATTTTACTTACTACATAAGACAAAACTTTCTTGCATGCATCTTAATCATTGTTGTTCTTTGTATGGAGGTTATACATTTAGGTTTTTAAAACATAAATAGTGGAACATAAGAATTATCAAGTTCTAGCACCTGTTTAAGATAATCACTGCCAGATATTGACCAACTCTGCAAGCTATTATCATTTTTGAATCTGCTTGTCTTTTTTTGCACAAGTTTCTAGTTAAGTACATCTTAAATGATCTCTAGTGATTATTTACATGAAATTTACACAATTCTTTGGTAGACTAGTTAGTGATCAATATGCATACTGAAAAGTGTAGTGCTGAACAACATATACATGTAGTTGTGGCTATAGATATCATGTAACAGAAGGTCAGAATGTGAAAAAGTTGTTGATTTATCACAAATGCCCTTTTAAGTCTGGAGGTTGAATGTAAGCTGTTATGCAGGTTCAAATACGCATATTTGAAACATTATTGAAACACCGGACAAGAAAAAATTAAAAAAAAATATTTCGCTCGCTCTTAAATTCAAGAATATTTGAGGCGAAAAATTTAAAATTTAAAAAAAAAAATTTCGCTCGCTCCCTCCAATTTTTTTGGCCAAAATCTTGAAGAACTACTAATTAATTTGGTGTGGCCTAAAATAAAAGATTTTAAGTCTGAATTGTAACCCCACATCTTAAATTTTTTTTGCCGATCTTTAATTTCCCATATAACAGGGATTAAATCCCTGAAAACGTCTCAAAATTATAAACACTTTTTAGACTTCCAAAGAACTGATTTGACGAAGCAAAACAGCAATGCTGAATAGTGAACAAATATATTGGTTATTACATGTACCTTTTTAGTACAATCAAACCATATAATACATTGAACAGAGAGCTAGAAAAGTCATTCTTTTATCACTGACATAAATTTAATCAAACTAAAGAAGGCACGAATCCAGAGCACATTTAGTTAAATGGGAAAGTGATGATGTGACATAGGAACCTCAATTGCAAGATACAAGATGAAAAACAGAAATTTTTAAAACATGGAAAATTTTGTACTGCAAGTTAAATGTGAAAGTGATGTGACCTAGGAACCTCAATTGCAAGATACAAGATAAAAAACACAAATTTTTAAAACGTGGAAAATTTTGTACTGCAATCAATATGTCATGTATGTACAAATGTATGGCAAGAAAAATATACCATATACATGTAATTCTGGTAATAGCCAGAACGAAGTAAGGCAAGATGTACATGTGTTAATGTGAAACAATACAAAAGTATGCCCAAGAAGCTACTCACCCAGTAGAATAAATTTGAAAATAGAATTTTTTATTTCTTTTCAAAAAAACATATGAAAAATGAAAATGGAATCTTAAATTTTGACTTCTGTGACCTTTGCCCTAAACTAATTTTTTTGGGCATATGTTCCTCTTGACTACCATAGACCTATACACATATACCATGTATACCAAGTATAAAAAGACCCATAAACAGACGGGACAAAATCAATATGCCCTTGATCCTTAACTTGATCTAGTGGCATAAAAAAATAGTGATACAACATACGCATGAACAGTACAGCAAAAGAGGATTGGTGATTTTCCACAGAAGTGGAAATAAGTGGATTGGTGGGTTTAATTTTGTCTTGTCTTAGTAAATCTTGTCAACACCACTTAATTGCCTCACCTTTCCCATGTTTAATAATGCTAAGGCCCAATCAAGTTAATTTGTAGATTCTCATCCACCTGCAACAAAAAATCTGGGGTGGGTGGGAGGTATTTTTTACTGATTTTCACTAAAATTGATAGGAATTTTTTTAAAAATCTGAATAATTGAAAATAAAAAAAAAATAAGACCCCGTTTACACTCTACAAAAAATGCATCAATCTTTTTTGAATCGAACTTAAAAAGATCGGTTTGCGTTAACACACAATCAAAATTAGATCAGAAAGATCGATCGAGTTTGATCTTTTTAAGCCCCTGCGTTTACATTGGAATTAAAATTTATATAAGCGCTCGTTTCATTGAATGTTTACCAATAGAAAATACACATGTAATGAGCTCCGATACACAGTTACCCACACGTGGAACAAATCTTTACTTGGCATTTAAATGATAAGTTTTATATTAATTTATGTTTCAAAAAAATCTTAAAATTTCAAATGAAAACCTACTTTATTTTAAATAGTAATATTATTATATAGTGATAAATAAATCTTTCATATTTACAGAAATATCCGCAAAATTTTTATGCCTCCCCCCCCCCCCCCCCCCCCNTTTTTTTTAACTTTTTATTAAATCGACCCCCTTTTTCAACGCACGCTTTCACATGATTTACGTATACTGTAAAAGAATGCAGCTTTCATTAAAGATTTATTATAATTTGGTCATTAATATTTCTAAAAATATCTTATCGTGCTTTTTAAGATCGATTCAAGCGTTTACACTGGCACAAAGATCGGTTCAAAAAAGGTCGATCTTTTTAAGTCTAGGTCTAGAGCTAGACTTTTTAAGTCCGCTTATTTTTTAATCGATTCAAATAAAGATCGATCTTTCCCGTTTACACTAGCATAAAGATCGATTTTTGTGCATCGATTCTAAAAAGATAGGTTTTTTCATCTAGTGTAAACGGGGTCTAAGTTTAGACAAGTGTGGACCCAAATTGATGTCTTGCCCGTACCTACTTGGTCGCAAAATTGATGTGAAAACTTAAATTGCCTAAATCTGAAAACTTAACATGTTCGATAGACTGTGAAATTAAATAAACTGACAAAAGCAAAACAGCAGAGTGTCATGTATCACCCAAAACCAAAATGCCAAACATCAGTGACCTACCACTGCTAGATACAGAAAAACCAAACATGTTCACTCGACCATGAAAATGAGGTCAAGGGCCAAAGCCAAATAGCAGGCTGTCCTCCTCAATCTAAGACAAACCCACATAACAAATATTATTGACCTTACATTAATAGATCCTAGGAAACTTAACATGATCACTGGACCGTGAAATTAAGGTCATAGACAAAAGCCATATAGTAGACTGTCATGTTCTACCCAAGACCAACATATATACAAAATATCATTGACCTAGCTACCACTTACAATTACTGAGAAAATGATCAAATCAAAAAAAAACTTAACATGCTCACTAGACCGTGAAATTGAGGTCAAGGACAAAAGCCATATGACAGACTGCCATGCACTACCCAACACCAATCTACATACCATATATCATTAACCTACCACTTATAGTTACTGAGAAACTAAACTAAGCACAAAAACTTAACATGTTCATTGGACCGTGAAATTGAGGTCACAGACAAAAGCTATTTAGCAGACTGTCATGTACTTGTCAAGACCAACCTATATAACAAATATCATTGACCTACCACTTATAGTTACTGAGAAAATGACCTAATCTTAAAAACTTAACGTGCTCACTAGACCATGAAATTGAGGTCAAGGACAAAAGTCATATGACAGACTGTCATGTACTTCTTAAGACCAACCTACATACCATATATCATGGACCTACCACTTATAGTTACTGAGAAACTAAACTAAGCACAAAAACTTAACATGTTCATTGGACCATGAAATTGAGGTCACAGACAAAAGCCATTTAGCAGACTGTCATGTACTTGTCAAGACCAACCTATATACTTAATATCATTGACCTATAGCTACCACTTATAGTTAATGAGAAAATGACCTAATCACAAAAACTGAACATGCTCACTAGACCATGAAATTGAGGTCAAGGACAAAAGCCATATGACAGACAGTCATGTACTACCTAAGACCAACCTACATACCATATATCATTGACCTAACACTTATAGTTACTGAGAAACTAAACTAAGCACAAAAACTTAACATGTTCATTGGACCGTGAAACTTAGGTCACAGACAAAAGCCATATAGCAGACTGTCATGTACTACTCAAGACCAACCTGTATACCAAATATCATTGACCTACCACTTATAGTTACTGAGAAAGTGACCTAATCACAAAAACTTAACATGAAAGTTTATGCCGCCGCCGCCGTCGCCGTCATACTTTGTACGCATATGTCTCGCTTTCCGCGCCTTTCGTCGCGGGCAAGACAAAAAAATGGGGCAGGTGGGGATGAGAATCTATTTATTAATTTGATGTAGCCTAAGCAAGTAAATAAAGTGTGGTAATTTAGTGGATTTGAGTGGATATTTTGCATAAAAATGCATTTATGGAAATGAGTTGAATTTTTCAGTGGATGCATTGAAATTCACCAATCCACCAATGGTCACAATGATTGTATCAAATTAATTTCAACAGTCAAAGATCTGCTTGGGAAAAGCAGAAAATTTTTCAACTGGAAGGTCATGCAAAGGTACCATAGATGACATTTCTATACCTGTAGGTTTAATTCTAGACATTATGATCACAGAAAATCTAAAAAAAAAAAAATTTCACTTGCCACCCCACAATTTTTGATGAACAAATCCGTAGAACAAGAATTTTTTTTGGTGTGGCCTAATGTACAAATGCATATAGTCATGGTACAGATACAGTTATAAACACAAATTCATGTACGATAACGGATTTGTTCATCAAAAATTGTGAGGTGGCAAGCAAAATTTTTATTTTTTTATTTTCTGAAAATTTTTATATGCGCTCATCTAATGAATTTTTTATTTAAAGATACCCAATAATAACATAGCCTGCAATTTTTTGTCTTATGATCCCAGATTCAGCTAAATGACACTGCTTAAATTGTATTTTTGGATTATTGCTGATATTTTTTATAGTTTTAGTCAAAGAATTAGTTGAATGAAATAATTCCATAGTATATTAAAAGAGACATATGCTATCTTTATGTATATACATGTATCAGGGTGATGTAAGATCTTATTACCTAAGACCTTGAAAGTTTTGGTTTGTGTGGCTTTGACTAGATTGGTTTACTTTTCTTTACTAAAATTAAAAATAGCCTCTTTCCAGCTTATGCTGTTAAAATCAACCCAGTAATATTTGGCCTCAAGTGATTTGTATAACAGTGCCAGTGTTTTTAATTCCACTGGAAATAGTTACCCTTCCATAGCCAAAACAAGGCACTGAATTTTTTATTACATGTAACAGTGGTGCATGGCTGATGCCTTCATGACTCTAATGACACGTTGTGTAGTTTCGGAAGATTCATGCATGACTGAAAACAGCTTAGTGACTTATGACTACTTTTTAAATTGAATTTACAGAAAACATTCACCTTCACAAACAATCCGTCGTCGTCTGACATCGAGACATGGTCGACATGTAAAAACAAAAAGGTTAAACATTGGATGCCTCCATGTTATACGTAAGAGTTTTTAGTATTGTTCCCTATTTGCAGGGATTGAAACGATAACTAACTAACTGGGAGGTGTTTAACATCCTTGGCTACCTTTGTAGGTCTTGCACGGACGACCGAAATGAGTGAAACGGCAAGTTGTACGGAGAAACTGATACCGAAAATGATACAGCTTGTACTAAATACCGATAATTGACCATGACAGACATGAACAAAATCCAGAAATATGATTTTACACGATCAAAAAAAAAGAAAAGAAAGAAAACGGCGAAAATAGGAGCGGCAATTTTGTCGAACAATTAATCAAATTGGTGTGGTCTTATTGTGTAGTTTATTCAAAATGTAAAGCTTTCACATTGTTTCAGACAACTTTCTGTAAGCTGTAACATACTGCAAATACCAAATGTTTGATGTGTTATATCATATGAATAACACTGGCATGTGTACAATCAAAAATACTAACACTTTTTATCTCAATCTACTTATCAATCAACAACTGAAGGCAGAGTTTTGTAACTATAGTTTTCAGTTAACATGAATGATGCATCAAATGACTCATTACTAAAGTATTTCAATGTTTATTATCAAATGAAATTAAATATTGAATTATTTCAAATCAATCCTTAAACTTATCAGCGCGAAAATATTTTCTTTGAAACCGAAAGTACATGTCTTAGTGTTGTTGACAAGCGAAAGTGAAACTGTCATGCCGACAGTTGTTTCGACACTGTTTGACATTTACAAACTTCAAAACAATATTTTTTAACATGGAAAAAATGGTAAAATAAGGACTGTTACAAAATCACTTCTTCCTACCTACACAAACGTCATAAAGATAATTTAATATTACCTGATAAAATGCTCCGTTTGCGCCACAAACTTCGACCACAAGGTTTTCCATTTTACACAAAAGGAATTCTGGGAAATATTTTCTACTTTCACGTTTTCAGATGTTTTTCAACAAGCTCTCCAAGAAATAAAACTTTGAAAACAATGTATAGTCAACAAAGTGCACAATTTCTCTAATACTATTAAAAATCCTGTTGAACAAGTCAGAATAACAACTTCAGGAGCACATTTTTCAACATTCCCGATAGTCTTTCATTACTCGAATACACTCTGACTTTTTCCATTGAACGCGAAAAACGTCCGAGACTGATATATGTACTTCCTTTTTTGGCCGAATTCGGCAGATTTTAATAACAACTTCAGATAATATGAAGTAGAGGGCATTATATGAGAAAAATGTTGGTGCTGTAAGACAATGTCATCTGATAGTGAACTGGATGAGTTTTTTGACGCCGAAGATGCGACACCAAGACGGTTAGAACAATGATATAACACAAAAATCTGACCATGAATGATTTTTGTTTACTTTGTACTGAAGTAATGACATAAGCAGAGTTTGGCTCCCAGACTCTGATCTCATTCATAAGTTTATCCCTTGGAATCTAATTACAGGCCAGAATGGTTTTCTTCTGTCATTTAGGGGATTAATCTGTTCAGTCAGGGAAAACTTATGAATAATTTTCTGCAATATTGCTGAACAGTCACAAGGAATTTGTATAGTGATATACAAATCCTTGACACTCAGCAGTGATTCCCAAGGTTTGTCAGACCGTCCGACATGTCTAATAATTGGCTTGGTCTGGTAACAAATACTTACTCGTTTGACTGTATGTCCGGTAAATAAATCTGGTCCAGTATGACTGAATCTCCTGTAAAAGAAAAAACCTTCGGAACCACTAAGTCGGGGGACAGACTAGTGCAAGCCTGAAGACTTTTAGACTTGTTTCACTTAGTTTTGTATGCATAGACCTGTCAAAGTAAAAAATCTTTAGACCTGATGAAGTCCAATGTTAATTTCCTGTTGCACAGGTGTTTCAAATTTTATGGATAATAAGACTTGTGTAATTCTAAAATTTGCTAAATTGACCATTTCAATGAGCAAGGCGTCAGTATTTAAATGCTGGGCATCCAGACCTAATTAGAATTACATGGAAGTTTAATCATCCATTTTTATGAGAAAATTATTCGTTACTGGGGCAAACTTAGGAAATCAGGTGTACAATCAATCAAAAATTGTTATAAAAGATAACAAAATCATCAATATCAACAACCTGCCTTTGCAGATTGGTATAGCTTTTTGCTTACACTTACAAGGCACTTATCATATTTTTTTTCAATGATAAACAATATGAAAGATAATTGCAAATACGGTATTCCTCGTATTAAGTGCCCAGAGCACTTAGAAAATTTCAAAAGGGGGGGAGGGGCTTATTAAGTAGAACCATGTTACTAAACGAAGCTCTTGTAACAAAATTCTTCGATCTTTCAAACAAACAAACACTTTATTGTAAATCAAAGACACCCCAGAGGAGCTGAACAACCACAGTTAAATTTAGATACAATGATTACAATTGATTAGAATGATTGTATAAATAAAACAATGTTGATGTATTAAAAGTGGAAAAAAAATTACAATTATACAAATATATATATACTGCACACACAAATATTAGGGATACCAAAAGCATGTATTGCCATCTAAACATGTACATTGGGGTGAGGAAGAGCAATGGAAATATATATAGACCAATAATTGCATAGAAAAATGTAGTTAATTAAGTTTAGATTGTCCTCATAAGTACACAATGTAACCAATGTAAAAATGCTTCAACTATCCAAATCTTTGACAAACAAAAGAAATCAATAAGGCAGATTAGTTCTTTGTACAGAAATGCAAACCAAAAGCATGATAACTCGTTTGTTTACAACCGGAAACTTGGATGCATACGCATGCACAATTGTTCAAAAACAAATCAATGACGGAAACATATGAAATAAATATGGAAATTACGGTTTCTAGAAGGAATTTTAAGGGTAGGGGGTGCTTAAAGCGGCAGGGGCGCTTAATTCGAGGAATACGGTACTCATTAAACACAAAAAACATACAATGGTAATTCTCTTGAGACTTGTACGAGTCAGATCAATTTTAGACTTGTTCAGGTCAAAATTGCTCAACAAAACCTATTTTTTCTGACTTGAAGAGGTCTTAAATAATTTGACTTACTCCAGTCTGTCCCCTGACTGCTGAGAGGGCTGATTTAGAAATTTAACATCTGTCTTCATAATAAAGCGATGTTGCAGAAGCAGCATCCTCGTAAAAAACATTTTGACCAATCAAGAGTGTTCAGAACAATGGCAATCCTATACTGTAAACCGGGAAATTTTCGCGCCGTCTTTATTTCGCGGTAAATTGACAGGATTTTAGTTCTTGCAGTTTTGAATTCCCGCCACCAAATTCTTGACCATTGACTTTAATAATAGACAAGTATATTTGCGCCGTTTTATTTTCGCGCTTCCATTCCAAACGTGAAAATCGTGAAAATAAAACTGCCGCGAAAATTTCCCGGTTTACAGTAACATGTATAATGCCATTGCATTTTCTGAATCTGTTACTTCAGCAACAGTTACAGAATAATGCAACCCTGAGTTGCCAAATTCAGCAACCTTCATACCTACTATCCTTATTTAATGGGGTTTTTCCTCTTGAGAGCATCAAATTTGAAATTTTCAAAGAGCAATTAGCATTTTAATTATCATGATTATAATTACAAAATTTCTGACACTCATACTCCCTTAAACAGTTTTGATGAGAATGCTCTACGGTTAGCTCAACACGAACTGATTCTCTCTCTTTCACCTAATTTGTTGTAACATGGTGTGGCACGGTTAATTTCAGATAAATCTCCAATATCCCTCCCAAACTCTAATCTCAACACCGCAAGTTTTATTGCTGTTGAAGGCAATAAAACTTATGTATGTTACAGCAATTTCAGGTATCCACGTTCTATCAAAGTCTGCAAACTTTTTACCTAAGTCAGCTAAGCCTAAGGATGTGTATTGATGCATGTAGTTAAATGTCCAAAATGCCAAAGGCAAAATTCACACCTTGATGGAGATATTATATTGCATTTCATATAACTATAACTAAAACTATAGTTTTATCTGAAGTTGAAAAATAATATCTGCATGTTATTAATACATGTATATAGTGATAAAGGTATCTGTCCATCTATCTGTCGGTCTGTCAGTCACAATTTTATGCAGTTTTTATAAGGTATAAAGTTTTTATATTTGGTTTGAAGCCTGCAGATTAACTAGATATAATTTGCCTCTCCTCGTCGTTATTGCTATTATTTATTGTTTACAAACAATTTTGGTTCAATATTTAGTATTGACTATTTTAAAGTAAATGCCACCACTGATTTCTTACATTTGAAAATATATGTCCATGAAGCAAGATATGCTTACAAATTATATACAATCTGGAACAGCCTATAATTCACCTGAAGGTGTGACTCTCATGGTTGACTAAGTAAAGTCATTTAAAGATGGTTTCTGATTGGACGGCTGAGTTTGTTATTCAAAGCATTACACAATCATAGGTAAACCAAACAAAGAACCAAACATAGCTAGCAAGATAGGTAATTTATTTGCAACATGCTCAGCCGAATCAGCTGTAATAAAAAAAATATAGGACCCTATGGGAAAAATCACATTTTCATCAACTCCTCTGCAACTGCTGAAGCAAATTCAACCTAACTTTACAGGAATGATGTACTAAAGGTCCTTTAAAAAGATTGCACATTTTATTCGATTCGAAAAAAAACATGGCCGCCAGCACGGAACAAAGTTTAACATTGGCCCTATGGGAAATTCACATTTTCATCTTCTCCTCTGTAACCACTGAAGCAAATTCAACCAAACTTTACAGGAATGGTGTACGGGACATCCTTTACAAAGATTGCTCATTTCGTCATGATCGGATAAGAAAAAATGGACGCCAGCACGGAAGTTAGGTTTAATATAGGACCCTATGGGAAAAATATCACATTTTCATCTGCTGAAGCAAATTCAACCAAACTGTACAGGAATGATATACTAAAGGTCCTTTACAAAGAATGCTAATCTTATTCTGATTCAACAAAAAACATGGCTGCCAGCAAGGAACATAGTTTAACATTGGCCCTATTGGAAATTCACATTTTCATCTTCTCCTCAGAAACCACTGAAGCAAATTCAAGCAAACTTTACAGGAATGATGTGCTAAAGGTCCTATGTAAGTAAGTAAGTAAGTAAAACTTTATTAGGGCCCCGCCACTATGCGGTTGAAGCCCTATAGTAATTGCTCTGTCCGTCCGTCTTTGCGCCCCTGCATCCGTAACAAAGTCGTGTCCAGGCTATAACTCTTTTGTCTTTTGAGATAGGCTTTTGATATTTTGCTTGTAGATAGATCACTTCAAGACAATGCGTCATGAACAATCAATGGTGACCTTGACCTTTGTCTTCAAGGTCAGATTTTTGCTTTTCTAGTGACAAGTCGTGTCCGGGCTATATCTTTTTTGTCTTTTGAGATAGGCTTGTGATATTTTGCATGTAGATAGATCACTTCAAGACGATGTGTCATGAACCATGATTTGTGACTTTGACCTTGACCTTTGTCTTCAAGGTTAGATTTTTGCTTTTCTAATGACAAGTTGTGTGCAGGTTATATCTTTTTTGTCTTTAGAGATAGGGTTTTGAAATTATGCATGTAGATAGATCAATTCAAGACGATTTGTCATGGACCATGAGTTGTGATCTTTGACCTTGACCTTTGTCTTCAAGGTCAGATTTTTGCTTTTCTAATAATAAGTTGTGTCTGGGCTATAACTGTTATGTCTTTTGAGATAGGCTTTTTATATTTTGCATGTAGATAGATTATTTGAAGACCATGTGTCATGAATCATGATTGGTGACCTTTGACCTTGACCTTTGTCTTCAAGGTCAGATTATTGCTTTTGGGTATTACATTCTGTTTATATCTTGATGATAGAATTGTGTCCATACCTGTGTTGTGTCCACACTTGTACTGTGTCCACACACACTTAAATTTGCACTCATATACAGCGGGGCCCACAGAGATGGCTGCCATCTCTCCGATGTCTAGTTTCAATTGGGCATGTAAAATAGCATAAAACACAAGCTCTTAAGAAATATAATTTTTTATTAAAACTTGATTGATGAAATGTCAATGACTTGCTAAAAGAACACAGGTAATAAATTTTGCAGTGTTGGGAGGATTTTCGTTTTTCAGGGCAATAAACGACATGCTAATCTGTGTGATTCCTCCAAGAAAACACAGAGTATTTTTCAGTGAAATCGGTGTTTGGCAGTGTCCCACCAGGAAAATACTTGGTGTTGAGAGGGAGAGAATCAGTTTGTGTTGAGCTAACTGTACGTAATATTTATATACTAGTATGAATCAAGTTCAGCTCCCAATTAGTACACTGTAAAAAGATAACTCAATAATATTTTTATACCCCACTCTGAAGGAGGGGGTATACTGTTTTACGTCTGTCCGTCCATCCTTCCGTCCGTCATTCCGTCCGTCACACATACTTTCGTCGCATTTTTCTCAAGAAACTACACATGACAGCCACTTGATATTTGGTATGGTGCATCAATATGGTGTCCTATACTGCGCCTCCCCTTTTCGGCCATATTGAACCACCACTTCCTGTTTACCAACTTTGTGACTTTTTTACTTTCATTTTCAAAATCATGACTTTTTGTCGCATTTTTCTCAGCAACTACACATGACAGCCACTTGATAATTGGTATGGTGCATCAGTATGGGGTCCTATACTGCGCCTCCCCTTTTTGGCCATATTGAATCACCACTTCCTGTTTACCAACTTTGTGACTTTTTTACTTTCATTTTCAAAATCCTGATATTGCGTCACATTTTTCTGAGCAACTACATTTGACAGCCACTTGATATTCAGTATTGTGCATCAGTAGGAGGTCCTATACTGCATGTCCCCTTTTCGGCCATATAGAATCACCACTTCCTGTTTACCGACTTTATGACTTTTTTACTTTCATTTTCAAAATCCTGACTTTTTGTCGCATTTTTCTCAGCAACTACATATGACAGCCACTTGATATTTGTTAAAGTGCATCAGTATGGGGTCCTATACAGCACCTCCCCTTTCGGCAATATTGAATCACCACTTCCTGTTTACCGACTTTGTAACTTTTAACTGTCATTTTCCAAATTGTGACTTTTTCATTGCATTTTTCTCGGCATGCAACTACACATGATAGCTACTTGATATTTGGCATGGAGCTTCAGTTTTAATGTTGTATACTGCATCTCCCTTTCTCAGCCATATTGCTATACTATTTTTCCTTTTACCCACTTCATGATTTTTTTACTTTCACTTTCCAAGTTGGACTTTTCGTCACACTTTTCTTGGCAACTACACATCTCAGCCTTTTGATATTTCACATTCAGCTTTAGTATTGTTTAGTTTATTGCATCTCCCCTTTTTGGTAATAATGCAGGGCTACTTCCTATTTACTGACTGTGCGTTTTTTACCCAAATTTTCAAAATGTGACATTTTTATCATACTTTTCTCAGCAACAGCATATCACAGCGACTTGATATTTAGCATGGAGCTTCAGCATGGGGCACTATACTGCATCTACCCTTTTCAGGCATATTGAAATACTACTTTACTGACTAACTTCATTTCTATCTTTATGTCCCGCATCCTTCTCACATTATTTGCATCTTATTTTTCTCTGCAACTGTAAATGCTTGTACTGTGTCCACACTTATTCTGTGTCCACACACACTTACTTTTGAACTTATAGATTCAGGGTTCAATGAGCGGGGTTATAACTGGCTGCCATTTGGCGACAGCTCTTGTTGACTTGAGTTCTAGGCTTGCTCCAGACTAAAGCCAAACACATTTTTGACTGACATGACCTAGTTCTTTGCTTATTTATCTCATTGAAAATCAATTGACTTAGTATCTCAGTACTTTGATATATTCTGGCCTGAATATATACAGTACAGACAGAGACTTACCGTGGTAAATCATCGTGATAGACATACCACTCTAAATTTTCAAGTGACTGTATCTTTTTTCCTGATTGATCTGCTCTCATAATTTCTTTTGCATGTGAAGTGGTAGACTTCATCACTCAAAATGCAAAAGAAATTATGTATATAGATCAAACAGGAAATAAAATATAAAATGTTTCACTTAGCAGAGTGATAGGTCTATCACAGTGATTTATCAGGGTAAGTCTCTGGCTGTACTGTATATAACACACATAAAAAAATCCAGATATACTTTATGCAGAAAATACACATGAAATATTTCCTCTTGTTCTAAATCTTGTTGAGAATACAGTATATTATCAATTTAGTATAATGTATAAGCTGTATTTTTTTATTTTTACAGGATATTACAGAAAGATGCATTAAAAGATGTAATAGAAAGGTCTTCTGTAAGTCTTCAATCTGATAATAAAAATTTCTTAAAAATGTTGATAATTAAGTATATCAGAAAATTTTCAGTAGTAGAGATATCTAATTGTTATGTAAAATAAATCATTTTGTGAAAAAGTTGGTAACAAAACAGTGAAGCAGTTTGTAACGAAACACACAAATACAATAAAAAGTAGTGGTGAACAACTACATTAAAAGGTAAGAACACATATGCAGTAATCCAAGCATAAAGATAAAAATGTCCTAAAATAAAACTGGAGCAATTAAAAAGTTCCACATTATGTTAGCAATTATTGCCTTCTAAGGGATAGGAATATTGACAAATCCTTAAAGAAGACTCTTTTGTCTTGTTTGGTTGTTTTATTCTTGTGAAAGAACCAAATGTAAAAAAAAAAATCGACTAGAAAATAAAGTTTGTATATAGTCTGCTATCAGAAATTTTAAGAGTACTGCTTTGGTTTTATGCATTTTAAACATTTTTTGAAATTATGGATTTCCTTTGTTTGGATTCTAGTGCTGCTGATGAGGAATTAATTCCCGAAATGGCCATACAGCTCATTAAAATTATTGCAGTTGGAGATAACATATGTGTTATGGTCTCATGTTCATTTACTTCATATCCTTTCATAAAATAGCCAAAGGAATTCAGAGAAATGATTCAGTTAAGACCTGTATATCAGAATTAGAACCCCATTAGTACCTTCTTACAATACTTCAGTTTCATGATTTTATGTTTATAAATACAATAATTGAGTAAGAGCTATTTTACAGGATTCAGAATCAGAGGCAGAGGAAAGTGAGGATGATGACCAATTTAATAATTTTCAGTCTCTTGATGACCCAGATGAAAAATGGATGACTGTTCGAAGTGATAGATTTAAACCCCCAAAGGCAGGGGATTTAGATGATAATGCAGAAAAATGGACTACAATGAGGACCCATGTTGACAAATCAAACATACCAGATGATTTAGAAGAGGATGTTGTTATCCGTAACAGACCAGAACGAGTTGATTCCATACAGGAAGAAGAATCAAGGTTGAAGGAACTGAAGAGAATTCAAGATGAAAAGTGAGAATTTTTGGTATCAATATCAATCAATTTGGTGAAGGTTAATGCAAATGCGAGAATTGATCAGCATTTAGAGCGTAGGAATTTTTAACTGAAACTGCCTTATTTTAGCAGTTCATTTGACACGACCTGTATATCTTATGATGGTAAACAGTCTCTTGTTTAGATATTTTCATATAATTTGACAATTTTTTACCAAAGAAATACATACATGTACTCAGTAAGACTCAAAGTCAACAAAGCTGTCAAAGGTGCAGAAAACTTTGAAATTTTAAAGATTACCATTATGATAACCAACTAGCATCTTAGAAAGATTCTATTTGTGAAACATTATTAAAAGTGAGCACATAAACATGATAAAACTGCATGCAAAAAAAATTATACATCTAAAACAAGAAACAAAAAACTTAAGACTATAATTCTGAAGTTTGTATCTATATTATCAGAAGAAACATTCAGTCATGTAATCACTGTCCGATTTAAATAAAATGTGACAAAATACCCTGATACAGTCAATCCTGTCTTGTGTAAGTTTAAGTAAAGTAATTTCCATATTTATAGCTCCATTTTATATTCCTTTTCCATGATTAGGAAATATAACGTGATAACTCACATTCAAAATGTAGATACATTTGTATAGTACTCTGTGTTAAAAAAAGAGAATCTCTGTTGTTGTCCTTGACCTAGACCTGTTTGAAATAACATCATATTTTAATTTGTTATGCAAAAAATTGTTGTATACAAGTGCAGCATTTTATCATGCAAAAATTCATTTCAGAGAGATAAGTTCTGACATATTACACTGTTTCTTTATTAAAATTTAAATGTCTTATGAAAAGTTATTAAAAAGATTTATACATGTATATCATGATACTTGTTGTAGAAGAAGGAAAGAAGATGAAGAATATCAGAAACAGTTAGAAGAATTAAAGAAAAAGAAAAGGGAAAAAGAGGCAGTATGTAATTTGTTATCTGAGAAGTCCCATTACTAGTGCAACTCCCTTCATGTATTGTGACATCTCATTCTCAGATAAGGATGTTATCAAGAAAATTCATATTCCAATTGTCATTTAAAAAATTGAATAATGGGTAAAAGTTTTGTCAGCATAAGCAAGTACTTGTTAACAAAAGTCAGCTAGACGTATTAAAATGATAAATGTCAACATTATTGACTTGAGATTTAAAAATACAATGTACAATTTATTACAATAAAACTATAGTTCAACTATTACAGAGGTGTTTACATCTACGATTTCGCCATAGTTTCTACGGAATTCGGCTGAAAAATACTATCTACGATTTGCACTGTTAAAACTACGACGATCGATAATCCTATAGCAAAAATTCTTTTTTTATAAAAATCTTGAAAATAGGTTTACCATGTGAAGTCTTGAGCTGCAATGATCTGATTTGTTTGATTTAAAGCGTCTGAAAGACTTGGTAAAAAAATGAAAGCACGGCTACTGCCAAGTGGAAAGGGGGTCCAGATGACAATAATTTCACAGCCTTCCCTAAGGCTAAGGAGAGAAAAGAAGCGTGTCATAGGTTTAAAGAGTACAGGGAATTTTTTCCATGTTTGGGACTGTCAAAAAAAGAGCCAAACCCATCCATTTCTTTTGCCACGTTTGTGATTGAGACTTCTCAGCATGAAGTAAAAGATGACTGTCACAGACGGAGTTAAAAAAAGCTTATCCATAAAGCTGTCCAGTCATTTTGTATGTTTCAGTTTATATTTTAAGTGTTTTTTTTTGTCTCGCCTGCGACGAAAGTCGCTGAAAGCGAGACATAGGTATAGCAATCCGGCGGCGGCGGCGGCGTAAACTTTTTTCTAAAACCTTCATAACTTTTCAAGGGTAATACATACAAACATCATCTTTGGTCCACAGCACCACCAAGTGATGACCTTTCCAGCAGCATATATTTTGGATGACCTTGACCTTGTTTTCATGGTTCAATAAGCACATAAACATTGCGACATAGTTTCACATTCAAGTCCTTTTCTCAGGAACTATAATACCTAGACTTGTCATATTTGGTCTATAGTGAGATCTATATTGGTACACGGCAGCCTGATACCTGTCTTGTTGCCTTGACCTCAATTGCATGGTTCAGTGACTTTGTTAAATTTTTACATTCAAGTCTATTTCTCAGCAACTGTAGCCTCTAGACTCACAATATTTGTCCTATAGCAAGATTTATTTGGGTATATGCCAGTCTGACATTTGTCATGTGACCTTGACCTCAATTTCACGGTCTAGTGGCCACGTTAAGTTTTTCTGCTTCAGTCCATTTCTCAATAACTAGAAGTGGTAGGTTGATAATATTTGGTATGTAGGTTGGTCTTGGGTAGTACATGTCAGTCTGACAGGAGACTTTTGTCCTTGACCTCTTTTTCACAGTCTAGTGAGCATGTTCACTTTTCTGATTAGTGCACTTAGATTTCACATCAATTTAGAGTCCAGCAGGGACAGGCGAGACATCTTTTAGGGTCATCACTTGTCTTCAATTTAAAATTTAGTCAAAAGAACTAGTATTCATCATTATATGTAAATGTGTTTTCGGTTTATTAAATTTCTTATTTGAAAGGTCTTTATAAATTGGGAAGTTGCCAGTAAATTATACTAACAATAGAAGTTCATGAGGGCTGTTCCAGCAAAACAGACATGATAGATGCAAAACTGGATTTTTTTTATTTGCTCATGAATTCTGACTTGAATAATAACACCCACTCATACCAGCAATTTGAAAATGCCTCCTCCTGGTATGATTTGCTAGAACAGCCCTGATTAAGTTGTAAACAGGGATTGAAATATAGAAAAGAAAGTGAATGTACTGCAGTCTAGGGTCTCCCTCAAAACAGTAAATTTTCTTTACCTGTTTAAGCAAATCAAGTCTACTTATTCAAGTAAGGATAAAATGATATCAGTGTCAGACAATGTCAGATTACTTAAACAAGTAAATTTTGACAAAATGTTGAATCTTTGATCTTCAATAACTAAGTGATGAAATTTTTTCAGGTGGTCACACTATTTTTCTTAATTAGTTCAACATCTGAACTTTATGTAAGCTAATTTTATCTAGGCGCATGAAGAATTTAGATGGATGCACCAGCCTTGAAAATTAGTCCCTTGAGACATTAAATGCTTATTATTTTGTAATTAACATGTCTATAGAGAGGTAATTCATTGAAACAGATAAGTTTACAACATAATCTAACTAATGAGCCTGAAAGATGCTATATTAATCATACAGTAATGAAAATCTAACGAGTCTATATTTACTGGCTTCAATTACATGATGTTAGAAAAGTTTACTTAAACAGGTAAATAAAATTTACTTAAAATTGTGTTTACATATTTAGGTAATTAATGATTACCGCAATAAGTAAAAATAAATTACTTATATAACCGTGACCCCTGACTGTACTGAGATACATTGAATAAGCACTGATGGAACATAGTCTATTTAAAATAAAAAAGGGTATGTATTATTTTTCTTCAAAACTACTGAGAACATTGCAAAACTACTGACAACTTGGTAAAAAACTACTGAGGTCATTGATATGGGGTTAACAGGTCTGCTATTAACCTGAATCATCCATTTGTTATATTACTCACTCAGTGGCTCCATTATGTTCAAATTGAGCGAACCAGAGATGGAATTGGTCTTGAGTTATTTAAGTTATGCTTTAACCCTTCCAGTCTAAAATTTACAATGAAATATGAAAAAGCTAGCAATTAAAAAAATGGTCGAACTCAGATCATATGGGAAGAAAACATTTTGCAGTTAAAACTTGAAACAGTCATCACAAGAATACTCTTTAAGTTATATCTAAACGAGCAGTAATTTATCTATACATATAGTTAAAATAACTACAATATTGCAAGATTTTAGTATACCTAAAGCTGATTTTTAAGCAAGCATAATGTCAGAAAATAAAATGAAATCTGAGTCAGATAAGTAAAAAAAAATCAATACATAGACTTATGGACCTTATTAAAGTAAAATGACCTCTGGATGTGTCCTCATGTAGCTTGCTTTAATCAGGTTTATAAACAAGATAAATCCATATTATGTTCTTAATATCAAGCTATGTTTGCTTGGATAACTTTCAAATGTTATGTTTTTATACTCACTGTGCATACAGTTCTAAATATACCTAAATATTTTTAATAGGCAGAGGAAAAGAGGAGAAGAGAAAATGAAAAACGGAGGAAAAAATTGGAACAAATGCGACGTCATGTTTCAGACAGAACAGATAAGATTCAGATTGAAATGGAAGAAAGTGAAAAACATGACACAAGTTCATTACAAGAGGATTCTGATGCCTCACAAGATTCAAAAGATCCAGTATCTATCAAATTAACTGTCTACACAGAAAATATAAATGTTTCTATACCCGACTCAAGTAAGGCTAGTCTTGTCTCAAATTTGTATGAAGGTGGAATGCCAACAACTCTGCAAGCTAATATAACAATTCCAGAGACTAGATCTAGTCGTGCAAATTCAGTGATTAGTCAAAATACATCTTCTATGGATAAACCTATAAAGTCTTCATTACAATCTAATCTTACGAGGCAGGATCCTGTCACGAACAATTCTGATTCCTCGGTCAATTCATCGACAAGTGAGTCGGGGGTTACTCTTGGTCTTGGTATTCCGGAATCTGATACGATTGTAGATGAAGTGTTAGTTGCATCAAACGAACCAGATATTATCCGAATAACCAAAACTAGGACACCTCCATCTACATTGCAGTACCCATCTGCACCCCACAATACTCTTACATTTCCAGTGGCTCCACCTAGGAAGAAGAAAAGATCAAGTAGCGAGGTAAGGAAATTGTGTAAGTCAGACTATTTTTTAAGTTGATTTCAAGTATTATTTGCTGTTGTCCATTTTCTAAATACTGTGAAAGTACTATCGTTCGTGGGGTTCCAATTTTCGTGGATTTCTTGGTTGGTTTCATCCATGAAATTAGGATCCAAACAAAATGCATTTTCTCCATAGAGTTTTAATGCATAGAATTCGAAACCACGAATTTAAGAACCCACGAAATAGTAATATTTATGAAAGCCACAAAAATTGATGTCCAGGAATAAAAGTACTTCCACAGTATAAGGCATTTTGGCTGACTTGGCATGAAACTCCCTGTCAACTTATGGCATTATTTTGTTTCTGCTACTTCTAAAGCATACTCCTTATTCAAATTGTTGGGAAAGATTTCAAACTGGTATAAAAATTAATTTTGAGCGATAAAGGATAAGCTATCATATTTAGATTGAGGTCAGATAAAGACCTTTTATGAGGTCATCAGTCAGGCTTGCATATAACACTACACCTCCTAAAAATATGGTAGGGTCAACAGGGAAATTTAGTTGGTTTAGCATGTTAAGAATTGGATTGAAAATGGGAAACACACATCTTTTTATTTGGCTCCTGGTTTTTAAGAGAGTTTAAGAGTTTTGGATTTGTTACTCAAAATAAAATTTAGGATTGTATTTCCTGCATCTTTTTCCACTGGTATTTTCATTCTGACAAAAAAAACATGAATATGTAGGAACAAAATTTCAAATCAACATTGGCTATTTCTAGTGAAACCAGAATTTGATATTTTAGGATACAAAATGTTTTGCATACATGTGATGCTATGAAATTCTTATAACTTTAGAACCCATAGATTGCTCAGGGATTTTGCGAAAAATCTTCAACTCTTAATACAAGTTTGCATTAAATCTTTATGTTATCTTGTATAGGTAATAATTTGAATATATATAAAATACAATGGAATTCAGTTATGTGTCAAATCGAATTTTAAAGGTCAGGAGATGTCATCCATTCAACATGTTCAAAATAATCATCTCGCATAGTCAGTTGTGGCCATTTTTTTCTCTTCAGCTTGTTGATATTTGTATTGTTTTAAAGTTACATGTGCATGTACATCCTTAAAATTTTGTAAAGTCCCATAGCAATTATGATAAGTTTCCACTGTAGGTTAGTTATATTAAGTTGATAATGCATAATTTGATGTATAGTGATAGTCAGACTTGTTTAATCCCACAATATTTTGGTTCAACAAAAATCTTTAATTGCTTTGTCATGTTTATAAACCTTTGTATACCTTTTTAAAAATATTTAAATGGTCCTACACTATGTCAGATTAGACAGGTGCCACTGTACATTGTATCAGTATGTTTTCAATGTTTTTTCCAGATTTTTGTAGAAATTTTCAGATGGAAAAACAAGAAGAAAGTAATGACAAAAAAATATATATCTTTTCAGAAATGCAATCAGCCCTCATTATCTTAAAGCAATATGAGCAGTATTTTTTCTGTTGGATAAGAATTTTTTTTTCTATTTAAACTGATGTGGTGAAACTCCAAACAAGTGAATCAAAAAAGTAATCAATATCATTAAAGGAAATGTCTTGTTAATCAATTATTAATTATAGTAAGAATATATTTTTGAGATATTCTCTAATGGCAGTTTCTTAATTTAAGAAATGAGTTATGAGATTCTAAAATTTATAAAGTACAGCTCGATTGCTTTAAGTTAAGCTCAATAAATAAATGCAGTCAGTCTTCATGATCTCACATTTAGCTCAGTAAATGAATTTATCCATATTTTTTGCAAATACTTAGATCTGCATTTGGAAATGATGTAAAAAGTGGATAACAGGAAACACCTACAACAATGTACAATGGCTGAAAATTATAATTACATGCCACAATCTACTATGGAACTACACATGAAGAACACGAATAAGACAAAAGACAAATGTAGACAATGATAGGAACTTGGGATGCATATTTATTGAGTTTATCAATGTATAGATTGCATTGCATGCTTGGTTGCTAAGATGTAGAAATATCAGATTTATTCAGAAGTGTGACATCTATGATGTTTCATTCACATACATGTATATAACTGTTGCTAACACCTTTTCTTATACTTTTTATTCTATAAGAAGAAAGGAAAGAAGGTATACAAATGTTTGCAGTTTTTAGAATACACTTTTTTGACACTGATTGGTTTACCTTTGCACTCTCTCTACCCATCGATATAATGTGTTGAGAGGATGTGTTACCATGGTTACACTTGAATGGTTCTAAGCTGTCATTTTTATACGACCGCAAAAATTTTGCGGTCGTCTATTGGTATGGTGTTGGCGTCGTCAGCGTCGGCTTCGTCCATGTCTGTACATAACTTTGCTTCTAGTGGACGGATCATGATGAAATTTTAATATGATGTATCTTGGCACACGCATATTTTGAGTTGGTGGCCCCGCCTGTTTTAGAAAAAGGGACCAAAAAGGGGTGAAATTGGGTGTTTTCACATTTTTGACTGTAGAATCTTTATTAATTATTTGATTTTGATGGGGTTTGTTTCAGTGTGCTTCTGAGGAAATTTCCAATCTGGGGTATGCCAAGGATTTCATGTAACATGTACCGCTCACGAGATAAATGGGGCCCAATAGGGGCAAATCTCCAAAAAAAAAATTATTTTTAGTCCGATTTTGATGCAGTTTTTTTTTTCAATGGATTCCTTGTGAAAAATTAATATAGTGCTCAGCTATTAGATTTTTGATAACTTGTTTCCTTTCCCAGCTATGAGGGGCCGAACGGGGCCAAAATTGTGAATTTGCAGATTATGTAGAATTTTTATTTTTCATCGGATTTCGATNGGATTTTTTTCTTTGGATTCCTCTTGATCTAAGCTCTCAGTTTTATGCCAACGGATTTTGTGGAGATCTTACTGTTTCCGAGCTACAAAGGGTCAAAGGGGCCAAATATGTCAAATCTTTATTTTTCATCGGATTTCGATGGGATTTTTTTCTTTGGATTCCTCTTGATCTAAGCTTTCAGTGTTATGCAACGGATTTTGTGTAGGTCTTACCATTTCCGAGCTACAAGGGGTCAAAGGGGCAAAAAATGCAGTTTTTCTAAATATGTGAAATCTTTATTTTTCATTAGATTTCGATGGGATTTTTTTCTTTGGATTCCTCTTGATCTAAGCTTTCAGTCATATGGCAACGGATTTTGTGTAGCTCTTACCGTTTCTGAGCTACAAGGGGTCAAAGGGACCAATTTTTCTAAATATGTCATATCTTTATTTTTCATCAGATTTCGATGGATTTTTTTTCTTTGAATTTCTATGGTTGATAGTACCTATTTTGCATAGCTCTTACGGTTTTTATCAGTAAGTAATCAAAAGGGTTGATTTTTTCCCTATTTTGTTTCTAGCTAATAACTGTAACTAGCTTCTTTTTGTGTCCATCTAAATTATTGTGTCAAGCACTTTACTCTGTCCACATTCACTTTAAACTACTTTTGTTGAAATTTCAGTGGTCGACATGCTGCGGTTGTATCATGCTGGGCTCGGCGTAGCCCTTTATTGATATGTGCAAATATTGAAAAGATTTCTCCTTCATTCATAGCATCACAACAGAGAATGACACCTCACTCATGATTACAATCGTTTTTCTTTTTTGAACTGTTTATGTTTACCGTATGTTATACCAAATGATAAAAGTTCTTTCATTTGACTGATTCTAATGAAATTGTAAAACAATGCTCATAGGCTTGAATTTTTACTTCACTATATATCTGTTGAAAACTTTGTCTAGAGTCATTTTGTGTTTACATTTGTCTAAATGTATCATAGGCCTGATCAGTGTGCTGTTGTTATATCATGTTGTGCTTTGTGTAGCCTTTTATTGCATTTTTAGCTCACCTGGCCTAAAAGGCCATGTGAGCTTTTGCCATCACTTTGCGTCCGTGGTCCGTCCATCAACAATTTCAAAAATCTTCTCCTCTGAAACCGCTGGGTCAATTGTAACCAAACTTGGCCTCAATCATCACCAGGGTGTGCAGTTTCAAAATTGAGTTCGATTAGTCTGTAGATCAAACAACATGGCCACCGTTACTAAAAATAGAACATGAGCACTGAATTTTTTGCTGGACAATATTTTTGTTCGTTTTGGCAACATCGTTTATCAACAGGTCATTGGAATTCCCATGGGTACAAACTGTGCACCTCTTATTGCAGATCTTTTTCTCTTCTGTTACGAACGGGACTTTATGAAAAAACTACAGAATGGAACCGTACAAAACAGTGATCAACTTATTTCAATTTTCAACGATAACAGCAGGTACATCGACGATATCCTTACTATTGACAATCCCCAGTTTTTAGACTATGTCGACCTCATATACCCGCAAGAACTGAAACTTAATAAAGCAGACGATGATTCTAAATACTGCCCATTTCTTGATCTTACTATCATCATTGACTCTGGCAAAATTAAAACTAAAATTTATGATAAAAGGGATGATTTTGATTTCACAATTACTAATCTCCCTTTTCTTGATGGCGACGTTCCTGTAGCTCCATCATACAGGGTGTATATATCACAAGTAGTACAATTCGCACGCGTCTGTTCTACTCTTGACGACTTTAATGAGCGTAACCTTACTATCACATCCAAACTTTTACAACAAGGTTACAGATTTCATAAATTGATTAACACCTTTCAGAAGTTTTATAGAAGATATGAAGATTTGATTTCTAAATATGGTGCGACTCGCAAACAGCTTATTACTAAGGGCATTTCTCACCCTCGATTTTATGGAAATGTTGTTAAAAAATGTCAAAAACTGATAAAAAATCCAGAAAAACTGGGACGTAACTTACATTCTTTA
>MJUU01013245.1:14458-31865 GCA_002080025.1 Modiolus philippinarum | reverse complement strand
AATACATGCACGTAGAAAGGATTTCATTTTCACAGAGCTTCAAATGGAGTCTGTACTATAATTTTAAGCCTCTCCCAAACATATCGAATGATAAGACTGAAAAATGACGTGGACTTACAAATCAAAGCCCTTTAAGGGGTGGGGGGAGTTATCAAAAACATAAAAGTAGGATGCCACGCTTATTTTCAAAAGGAATTCAATAAACAAATACGGCAAAAAAAATCGACGAAATGTCCAAAATAATCAGAATTTTTCCTTTTCGTCCCCATTTATCTCCTGAACAGTAAATGTGAGGCCAAATCAACATGCTTACTGAACATAATTCTTTAGGCCACAATATGAAGCAACCGATAGAAAGACACATTGTGAAATCATATATGCCAAAAACACCTAAATGTGCCCCTTTTTTTCTTAAAAGGATAGGATCTTTAATTCCTTATTGATTAGACAGCTTTCAATTTAGCCCAGAAATCTTTTTTTCCTTTTCTTTTTATATATTTATTTTTTTATTTATATAATTTTTTGCTAAAATTTCATAATAATCCTCTAAGTAGAACAAAAGTTATAGATGTGCATGAGTCATACTAGCTGCGGAACCGTAGCTCTTATGGTCCTTGTGCATATTTTGATAGTTGCAGACAATGGTCCGACAAATCAGAAAAAAATTAAAGGACCTATAGAGCTACAATTCCGCAACTTGGGTCATACCATAATATGACCGCAAAATTATTGTGATTGTATAACAGTACCACAATTTTGCTTGACTCAAATGTAAAAATAAAAAATAATATCAATGGTAATGGTCATTGGCGAGAAAAATTCCACGTGAGAAGATAACAACTGTCTATATATGCAATAACTGAACAAGTTTTATAAAAAACGAACTTCTTGTTTTGCAGTTAGAATGAAAATATAACTCTGATTAATTCATATATTCTTAAGTCTGATTTACACGGCGATACAAGTTGCATGCGTCTTGAAGCATGAAACAAATAATACCGTGTAAACTATACATTTTTTGTGTAGCATGCGACTTTTCGAAGTTGCATGATACTCAATTTGGGATAGGACAGGTTCTATTTCGTGATATAAGTTGCGTGCGGCTTTTTTATTTAAGCCATTGAAAACCGTATAAAAAGGGCAAAAACGGTTAACACGGTCGCATGCGACTTTTACACACCATGTAAACGTAAATGTATCATGATACAAAAGATGCATGCTACAAGATGCATGCGACTTGTAACACCGTGTAAACGTTTATGTATCATGATACAAAAGTTGCATGGTTTAAGACGCATGCGACCTGTATCACCGTGTAAATGGGCCTTTAGGAATCAATTGTAGTTGCAAATATATTTTCCAATTACAAGTGCACTAATTCATAAATAAGATACATGTATCTATATGTCTCCGCAAATATACATAATAAAAAATAATAAACAGAACAAGTATAGAAAATAACCATTTGATCTAGCCGTATCAAACTTTATTTCTGACAAGAAGAAAAGTCATTTTTTCGACACTTTTAAGCTTCCATAGATTTAAGAATCGAACATATTTATTTTGATGAATTGCTTTGTCATAAGTAGAATATTTCTAATTTTGTCGAAAGAGGTGCAAACAAGAAAAAACTGAGAATTTTCACATCGGGTATCCAGATAAAGATGCCATGGAGCATTTTGCTCTGCGTGTAATGTATCTTGTTTTTTTCCTTTGATGTTATGATAACTATGTTTTTAGACTCCATGTGAATTTTATCATTACATAAAAGGAAAAAACATGATACAATACACGCGGAAAAAATGCTCCGTGGCATCTTTATCAGGATACCCCGTGTGATTTTTATGTGTTGTAATGACTGAAGTCATTTTTTTAAGGAAGCGATCTTCTCAGATATGAAATACAATAAGCTAAAAATACTTGAGTCTTTGAAATTAAATTTTAAACCTGAATTTCGAAGTTTTTCTTTCATATTCTATCGATAAACTGTAAAGGAACGTCCAGCCTTAGAACGCCCGCTGATCAGTGCGTGCTGTTCTTTGTGACGGTCGTGTACACTGTGACGCTAAAAAATTGGGCCGATGCTTGGCACTCAAAGGAATGGTAAAGAAATCGGCCGGATCGGCCCTATGGCACAAAGGAAGTTAAATCAAATTCCAGAAGATGATCAACAATATAGAATTTTCTTTGAAATATTTTTATCTATTTTCATTATCTCGGGGATTCATGGAACACGTAAAACAGGTGTCGGGTAGGCAAAAATAAATACCAGGATGCACATTCTATTGCAATATGCTTTCCGATGGGACATAACATAAGTAATACATGTATATGAAACTGTTATGTAGATCTGTCACCAAGTTATGTTGAATTGTGTGTCTGCAATAGATAAATATTATTTAGACTTCCAGATTAACGAGAAACACTCTAAATATTTTAGTTTTATTTTTTAAATTAATTTTTGGATTCCTCCCAATGTTACCTATCAAAATGGAATCAAGAAAACAGGCAAAAATAAGTTGACAAACACTTTCAAAAGATGTTGCCTTTACTAGTTCTTTGGCACATTTTTCTGCAGTTCCTTGGTCATGCCAACCTATCTTCCTGTTTAAACATTCACATTTATGCGCTGCTAAGAATATGGAAGAGGCATATAGTTTTACCCTTTTCTGTACATCTGGATTTGAAGTGTTATATTTAGGTCTATATATTGGTAATCTATTATAAAATTTTAATACACATTACAAACTTGTGCTTTCTTTAAACTTACACATACATTGTACATGTATATCAACATGATATCTTTGGTCTAAAGTAAAATTTTTGTGACCTCCTGGCACCAACATCACACTATGTCATGTTGGTCCTCTATGAAATGTGATTTCCTGTGCCGGGTACTGTTATTTCGATTTTCGTGCATTAGGTGATTTTCACTGGTATATAAATATAAGGCTTTGGAAAGTTTACGGGATTGATTTGCTCAAAACAAGCAAAGACACTACTTCTATGAACATTTCACAACAAATTTATGAAAAATTAAGAAGTAAATATGTTTGTGTAAAATGATATTTCATATTGTATCCTTCAAAATCAAGCGTAAACTGAAATGTGTAAATATTTCCTACCCAAAAACACATCAAATAATTATGGTGGTTTAAACAATGAATGAAACCCATTATAAAATTCATTTATCTATAATAATGCATCATTTCATATTCATTTCAATATGTTTTTCAAAGATTTGAAACGATTTGTTGAATCGGGTAATTTTTCAATGGTACTGTGATTTTGCGTGGTAAATATACAAGTGGTACTGTTATTTTCTGTGTTTTGTACTGTGATTTCATGTGCATGATTCATGTATGATAAATAAACTTTGTCATGCTGATTTGTTTTTTGTAAAAATACTTATATTTTAATATTTTGTACACATTTCAGGTTAATCGAACATATATAACCTTTTAAACTAATATAACAAAGAGTTTCAGAAGTATTCAAATCCAAATCACAACACTTTTTATGGTATCAAAAATCAACTCAAACAATCAGAGCTTGGAACATATATCAAACTACCAATTCGACCAATCAGAGCTTGGAACATAGTGAAAATTGAGCTTTTGATTTGTGTTCTTGCACCTTTAAATTTGATGACTGATACACCCATTCAAACATTGATATCTTATGATTATTTTAAGACTAAATGTCAATTGACAAGGATCAGTTAAAGGAGGGGATTTCTCATTTACTATATAAGTGCTTTTTGTGGTGTTGTAGTACGTATTTATAGATGGCTTTCTCCGACACACGGGGAATCTCTTAGAAAGCTGAAAATTTGATATAATTNTTATTTTTTGATAAATTTATATTGTATTTCATTTTTAGTATGATTATGATGTCTTGTAAAGAATTATTTTCATTTGCACTGAAAATAATCAGTATCTGCATAATCTGTTGTAACGCGGTTACCTCCCTTGAAAATGACCATTATTGCTGGCCACGTTGATATAATTTAAAGGAGGTACGAACGACATATATTGTCTTTGGAATGTTTAACTTAAGATTAATTGTCCAGGGAGCTTTGAAAATTCCAAATTTTAGTTGAAAAGGTAAAGAGATGAACTAGTGGTTTCACAGCTATAATTGAATTCTGAAGCGTATTCTGAAATGCTGTAGATACGTTATCCAAGAAACAATTTATCTAAGGGCAAGAATAGGTTGATTGTACCACGGCTAATAGACAATTAACCTATACTGAATATAAAAAATGTCATTTTATAAATCATTTCGGTTCTAACTAGACACTTCATTTAGAACTCTAAATATGTTGATATTTGGCTGTTCCGTTGACTTTCCGACGTGGCGCATGCAGCAGGAAAAACACAATTTTTTAAGGTGTTAAACGATTTAGACAATATTCAGTATAATTTTACTTCATATTAGTTTTATATTATTTAAATGGTCTCGGGTGATATGTTATCTAACCTAGCTCATATATATATAGTATTAATAAATATATAATGAAGATGAAGAACAACAATGAGTTGTTCCATTTCCTTAATCTTGTCATGTATTTATAGGGATATTGTCCCATGTACATTTACTCCATATCCCGTGATTTGTTCATTATAGTGGGAAATCTAGTGGTATGAAATTATCTCCCTTCTAGAAAAGCTCTTCTGTGTTCATAACGATTTCGGAACAAATTAACAGCATGGCGACGAAGATAAACAATCAACAAAATGTCAAGATTTCAAAAGAAATATACAAATACAATGTCATTCAATTCCCATATCTTTACTTCGTAGTAAAAAAGTGATTAAACTTGCCTCCAAGAAGAGGTTATATGGGAATTCCTTTCATAATTCACTGTCGTGATGAAAATATTCATGGACAGACTGGTCAAAATCAATTGCTATAGGGCGTTAAAATGCATGTACCCAGACAAGATTATTTGTACAGATAGATTTTTAACATACTTTATAAATAGGCCAATTTAGAGATGAATCTTTCATAACAAACGTCGAGATCCAAAATTCATTCTATGTTACTAGGCAAAATTATATCGTCTCGAAACAGCGCCATTTTCGTTTTATACCCACTATTTCGAAGCGTAATCATCAACAAAAGATTTTATTGGTTCAATCAAGGAAAAGGGCGTGCCTTCAGTTAGAGCCCATTCAAAGACCCCACGTGCTTAGTGAGTAAAAATCGATATTGTTTATGTAACCTGGCGGTTGCGAGGAAGAAGTGGTCGTATTGTATACTTTATTTCGTCAAAACCACTGCGTGTACCCAGTCCAAAATTTGCAAATGAATCGATAAATCTTTAATTGCTAAGTAGATTTTTTCCTGGAAATTTTTGTTATAAAGAAATTCCTAGATCCAAAACTCTTTGGAACCATGTATATTCCGGGAAATCTCATTTTTCATTAAAAAATATGCGAGAAATATCAAAAATTAAAAAAAAATATCATTTGTCAATATCAAGATACGTCACATGAACAAAACAAAGTATAAAGTTACTTTTATCAGGTCTTAACAACGACATACACACTGCAATCGACATTTTTTATCTTTTCTAAACGAGAGTTCATATTCTATTGTTTAAATACCACCGGATTTCAGACTGCATTAAGCAGTCAGCAGTTTAAGATTTCCCTTTTATGGGTGATAACGTTACTTGTTTGAACTTTAGTTCATTTGATTTGTGGTTATCAGTCAGATGCTTCGTTGTATTGCAGTAATTTATACAATAGTTATTGAAAAAGTGGTCATTATCGTGAAATAAAGACTGCCCGCGGGAGAATGATATTGACTGAGATGGTGATAATGACCGAGCGAAGTCATTATTTGCATCGAAGTCAACACCATTGTCCCAAGGGCAGTCTAAATTTTCACGACAATGACCACTTTTCCATTAACTATTACTTTTATTTCATTAAGGGAACCATATAACTAAATACCAGTGCAGAAAACAGGGCTGACCCTAAGGGAACCCCGGGATATAGAAATAGGATCCAGTCAGTGATCGTGCGGGATGAATAAATACACAACCCATCTTTCAGATGGGATTTTAACTCAGGTCCACGTGTTGGAAGAAATGCCACGCTTCCTGCACGTTAAAGAACCCTTGTAGCAAGCTCTTTTTTGAGTGGTCCGTAGGTGATCGGCTACAAGGCTAAATTCACCGCCCCTTTCGATTTCACCCTTCTTTTCCAGTGGCAGTCAGAATTTCCTGTCCCATGACCCTTTTTATACCCAAAGTGATTATTTATGAAAAACTTGTTCTCGTCTTGATATAGCTGAAATATTGCTCAGTAGACGTTAAACTATATTCAATCAGTCAATCAATCTTCAGTGCAGATAGAATCTAAACGTTTGGAAGACCATAAACTCAAAGATGTTTCAAAACTGATGGAGAGCAAAACACCAATATGATCTAAATGTAAAGCCAAAATCAGTTAAGCTCAGACACATCAGAGCTTTGCCTGAGGGAGACACTCCTTAGTTATTTTACAAAAGGATATGTAGTAAATGAACATGAGACCATAACACAACTGCAATAATTTTAATGAGCTGTATTCAACAAAATTTACAAAAATTTAGACACTGATGTTGAAATAAATAGATTCGTATACTTTCAAAAGAGGAAATCAGGAGCATTTTATGATAATGACACAATAGGCATGGATACCAGAACTTTTAACCACGTCCATCCGGTCGTTATCATGTTAGGATCTGTTAACGACCAGTTTTCTGGTCCGATATGGTATTGACTGATAGAAATATTACTGTAGAATACAAAATGGCACATGACCGTCTTTTATCCAATCGGAAAGTAAACATTTTCACCGATATGAAATAAAACATGAATACTGGTCCATCATCTTCGCTAGCGAAGATGCTGGTCCATGTATCTTAAATAGAAATTTAATAAGTAATAGCATATCGATCAGATATTTACAGGAAATAACAGTACCATAGTCCTTGTTTTAACCAGAAATCACAGTACCCTATTTAATATAGCACATGAAATCACAGTACCACTGAATAATGAAAAACACACAAGATATAAATTAGAGTATTTACCGATATTTCAAATTGGTCTAAGGCAACATAAATTAGAGTAATGCATGGGTTTCTGTAGTCAGTGTGAGTTAATAATGTGTGATTTGAATGTTTAGATAAAATGTTGCAATGCCTCTTCTGCTCTTCCATATTTTGTGCTTTATTCCCTCATTGTATCATTACATTTTTTTTGTTGTATAGTAGACATATCATTGAATGTTCTGCTAGCCATTCAGTTACTTTATGTCATTTAAATTTGAGTAGCTTGTAAAAACTAACCAAGATTGCTTGGATGTCTTGTCCCTCCTTTTCAACCTTCTGCACATAACGTGAAATAACAGTACCCGGCACAGGAAATCACATTTCATAGAGGACCAACATGACATAGTGTGAACATTTTTTAGCCAGACCCAGAAAACTTTTTCAAGTGGGTCCTTGGGACCCAACCTGACAGAAATGTTGAAGGTAAATCCCTGTTATTTTTTATAGTGCATGATACAGTTCAAATCATAAATAATTCCATGTAATTTTATGTCCCTGCAGTTAGGTGACAGCGACAACAACTTTTACTCGTGTCTGATGCTGTTAAAGTTTTCAGTTAAGATTTCTTTTCTTGTGTATGTAATAATGATTTGATACTTGGACTGAAGCCTTAGTATGATTAGTTGTACCTTGCTTTCTCTTTTAAAGTCTATCATGGATCTACTTCCTGTTTGCTGATTCTTGGATTGATAGTTTCAGAACAAGTAGAACAGAAATTGATTATAAAACAAAGTATAAGTTAAAGTCATTTTTTAAAATAAATAATTCGGTTGTACTTGTGACTTCTTTGCTTTCTCTTTTTCAGAATCATTTTATTTTATCATCTTCCATGGACAAAACAGTAAAACTGTGGCATGTATCCCGTAAAGAATGTCTATGTACCTTCCAACATATAGATTTTGTCACATCAATAGTCTTCCATCCGAAAGTAAGTAAAGAATGTCTATGTACCTTCGAACATTTAGATTTTGTCACATCAATAGTCTTCCATCCGAAAGTAAGTAAAGAATGTCTATGTACCTTCCAACATATAGATTTTGTCACATCAATAGTCTTCCATCCTAAAGTTAGTAAAGAATGTCTATGTACATTCCAACATATAGATTTTGTCACATCAATAGTCTTCCATCCTAAAGTAAGTAAAGAATGTCTATGTACATTCCAACATATAGATTTTGTCACGTCAGTAGTCTTCCATCTGAAAGTAAGTACCGGTAATTACAAAATAAAGCTTTCTACCTGTTTTTGCTATTGAAATGAAAGTGGCTTATGATATTTTCAAATGACACCAATTCTTTTAGAAATCAGTGTTGTTTCAAATATATATTTGTTGCTGTAAATTTGTAGAATCATATTTAAAAGTCTATTAAAGATGCTTTGTTGATGTTTATCGCAAAAGCACCATTATTAAGGTTAGATAAACTTGTTTAGATTCTAATTATACTCCTGCTGGATTTCAGATTTATCAAAACTGGTGAAATGGACAAAAAAATAGTAAAAATTTATGAGTAAATATTTAGTAAAGAGCAAAAGCAGCACATAGCACTAACCATATTTGTTGCTTAATTTATATATACACACAGACATTATTCAGATAGAAAATGGCTACCATTTACATTATCTCTTGTTTTTTTTACCAAAACTAATCAAAATACAGAAAACTTGCTGCTGGAATAAGGACATGATTCATGAGGGTACTTACCCCTTTATACCCCATGCATCTGCTATACTGCTAGTTTTAAACCTTGAATAATCCTCCATCTAGTATGGCATGCACCTACAAAATACTGCAATTTTGTCTTATGGTATACCACAGCTTAGTACATGAAATACTACTTAAACAGGGTGGGAATCCAGTAAAGGAAAAGTGGGTTGGTACTATGATACAGGAAGGGTAAAAAACTCCCCTTTCACCCACTTTATGTAAATATTGCAGTGACTTAAGGTAGATTGACGCTAATACACAGCGCATTTGTGCAACACCAGTCGTATGCGGAAATATACTTGATTTTCAAGCCGGAATATTCCTGTATTGGCATATTCATTGTGACATCATAATAGATTGACATACACTTTCCCACAAATGAGCTCTTTTTTCCCGTTAATAATGTCTCTTTGGTAAACTATATAACATAACTCTCTTAATTGAACAGTGACATGTAGATTTTTTCAGTGTAACAGAAAGCTTAATTGTATATCTCTGAAATATCAAAAAATTTTAAAAATCTCTCTGATATTTATTTTATATGAAGGATAAACAATAAGCATGTTCTCACAGTTCCCTATATATTCTTTGTAAATATTGCTGAAAAATGCTGAATTTGGCCTGATTTTCAAAGCCAGAGAACATTTTTATTTTATTTTTGGAACAAATAGGTTAAGACCTACAAAATATCTTAAAAGAAAAAAAATTCTGTCAGATATTTTTATTAGGAACGAACTACCTTAATTTGTTTTAGGTTGTCCATATAGTTACTTACTTAGACAACATTTATATTTTTTGTGCTGATTTTCCGTTTCTTGTTAGAATAAGTTGAAACATTAAATTACAGACATCTAAAGGTATACATGTTTTAATTTTCCTTTGAAGGATGACAGATATTTTCTCAGTGGCTCTTTAGATGGCAAACTCAGATTATGGAATATCCCAGATAAAAAGGTGACATTATGGAATGAAGTGATGGCTCCGTCTGCTCTTATTACAACAGCTAATTTTTGTAAGAATGGAAAGTTAGCTGTTGTTGGAACTTATGATGGAAAATGTATATTTTATACAACAGAGGTAATTTGTTTCTTGTTTTATTGCATGTGATCGACTGGTTTAGTCAATGTAAATTGTGTGTGTTAAAAAGGGTAAATTATGTTGAGAACCACTGGTTTATTTATCTAAAGGACAAAGAGTTGGGGAAGGAATATATATTTTAATTTTCTGGTTTTATATATATATATATATGAATTACATTGAAGTCACGCCTTCAGTCTCCGAAATGTAGTTTACCTATTTAATTAAGTTTTGTAGTGTAGTTTTTTGTAAATAGTTTATTGTTTTATTATATATTTTGTTGTTTTGAGAAAGACTCGGATAGAGTTGAAATATAAACAGTATTTATACTAGTGCTATTCACATTGTTCATACTGAAAGTTTATAAAACTCACATTTTTTTACCTTGCCAATTTAAACTATGAAGCAAGCAGGAGATAGTTTCAAAACACTTTAAATAAGATATAGACAAAAATATCACAACAATTTTTGTTTTGTTATGATACACATGATGATTACTAAATACCACTTCATTTTATGAATTACCATATTTCACACTCTTCATAGTTAAATATTGAAAATGCAGTCCAACTTTTGAAATATAACTTATGCAAAACACAATGCAAAGAACTGTCTCTTGAAGTTTTATGTAGTATTTTGTGAAAGAGATTATTACATGTATATCATATTTTATTTTTACAGCAACTGAAGTATTACACACAGATTCATGTCAGATCAACAAGAGGGAAGAATGCAAAGGGGAGTAAAATTACAGGAATAGAACCTCTTCCTGGGGAAGATAAGGTATGGGAATTTAATTATTGGTATTGAACTACCTGTGAAAGAAAGGTATTCGTGTTACTATTTGATACTACCGGTATTTAAAATTTAGTGGTTAATTTGATTTTTATGGAAGTTGGATACAAAATTCTGCACAGTTATATTTTGAAAAATAATTATGATTAATGTTTATATTGAAATACAATATTGGCATATTGTAAAATTTTTCTAAGTGACATAAATCCTAATTTTGAATAACCATAATCCATGCCATTCAAAAGTAAATGTTTGTGGGTAAAGATATAGAATTAAATTCACAACTGAAATGAAAATAAATACATGTAAATATTCATCTCTGAAATAAAGATAAAGAAGTCTAATTTTGGAAAAAATACTTTGTATATGTGTTACATCAGGGAAACATGGATTGTCTTTGAAAAAAAAATGAAATCCTTATATTTTCAAATGGTGATTGTAACAAAATAGGGATATTTTTACCCATTGAGAATATGGAGGGTATGTTCCAGATTCATCAAAAATACTTCTCCAATGTACAAATTAGACACAAGGTTCTGATGGTGTAAATTTTGAGATTTTCAGTCATATTAACAAATCAGATAGTCCATTATTGTCTTCACCTTCAAACTGATATACTTTCATTGACAATAGAATTGACAAATGAATTATGGGTGAAAAATTCTAACCAGTCATAATTGGTATAAATGCTAAATACTTAATTTTGGATTAAATAATACATGTATTTACATTTTATTTGTTACAGGTATTGGTGACATCCAATGATTCTAGAATACGCCTGTATGATTTGCGAGATAAAATGTTGGCGTGTAAATATAAAGGTTGTGCAAATAATAGTAGTCAGATTAAAGCCAGTTTTAGGCAAGTATTTTGATGGTTTGTTCATCTTAAATCTGTTTATTCAAATTCAGTGTCACACTACAAAATTCCAGTCACATGCTCTGACATTAATTTTTTTTTTAAATACATCGCCTCATGTTAAAAAATTTTAAGAAAATTTAAAAATTTTAAGAACTTCTCTTGTTGAATCCATTCATTTTCATCACACTAGTGACATCCAACTCGAGGAATACTTATCCATGACTTATCTGCAATGCTTAATAAACATGTTTAGCCTATGGCAAAATATTTTGACCTTTAAACTCATTTGATGAGTCAAAAAAATTTTATGAATTTTTAGCTCACCTGGCCTAAAAGGCCATGTGAGCTTTTGCCATCACTATGCATCTGTCTGTCCATCTGTCTGTCAACAATTTCAAAAATTTTCTCCTCTGAAACCACTGGGCCAAATGTAACCAAACTTGGCCTGAATCATCACCAGAGTATGGCTTCTCAAAATTGTGTTCGATTAGGCGGTAGGTTAAACAACATGGCCACCGTTGCTAAAAATAGAACATAGGGGTAAATTGCAGTATTTGGCCAATAACTCGAAAACCATTACAGATATAAAAAAATCTGACGGGGTAAAAGTGATCAGCATAGCAAGATCTACCTGCCCTGCAATTTTGAAGAAAATCCGAAAACCCGTCTTGAAGTTATTGCCCTTTTTCTGTAAAATTTTCAAAATTTGTGCATTTTTTATTTTTCATTTCAAAAAGTGTAACAGATAGAGGTCAAGTCTATATTGCATATCAAGATTTACCAACCTTGAAATTTTGAAGAAAATCCAAAAACCCTTGTAGGAGTTATTGCCCTTTTTTCACCGAATTTTCAAAATTTTCGTATTTTTCGTCTATAGAAGATGAAGGTTAAGTGTAAATTGATAAAATGTTTGCCATGCTGTGTTGATTTGAAAACTGGTGTTTTAAATTGTTTGTTGACCGCCATTTTCAAAATGGCCGCCAAAAAAAAGGCGGGAAAATTCAGCATTGTTTGATTTCAATGAAATGTGGTTTCCAAATAGATATTGATGTAGCGACTTCAAAACCGGTGTTGAAAAGTGTTCATTTTCAAAATGGCCCCCAAAAAAGCGGGAAAATTCAACATTGTCTGATTTCAATGAAATTTGGTTTCTAAAAAAGGTATTGATGTCACAACTTCAAAACTGATGTTAAAATTTATTCGATGACCGCTATTTTCAAAATGGCCGCCAAAAAAGGCGGGAAAATTCAACATTGTCCGATTTAAATGAAATTTGGTATCCAAGTGGGAATTGATGTCACTACTTCAAAACCGATGTTGAAAATTGTTTGTTGACTCCCAAAAAGGCAAGAAAATTCAACATTGCCCGATTTCAATGAAATTTGGTTTCCAAATAGATATTGATGTTGCAACTTCAAAACCGGTGTTGAAAATTGTTCGTTGACTGCTAATTTCGAAATTGCCACCAAAAAAGGTGGGAATATTCAACATTGTATGATTTCAATGAAATTTGGTTTCCAAATAGGTATTGATGCCACAACTTCAAAACTTGTCTTGAAAATTGTTCACTGACGGCCATTTCCAAAATGGGCACCAAAAAAGGCGGGAAAATTCAGCATTGTTCGATTTCAATTTAATTTGGTTTCCAAATAGATATTGATGTTGCTACTTCAAAACTGATGTAGAAAATTGTTCATTGACCGCCATTTACAAAATGATGTCTCGACTTCAAAACTGGTGTTGAAGGTGGTCCTTAGCAAGAATGTTTTTTGTCAAAAAAACCTAACAAAGAAATATAGGAAAACATTATCAGACTTTAAATACAGTTCAGGATGTGTGATTTTTGACGAGCTACCAAAGTTTGAGAGACTGAAGATCAACTGTATAACGTGCAATGTTAGCTTGATTGTGGCAACTGAAAGACAGATGAGCGATACAGGCTCCTGGGAGCCTCTGGTTTGAATATTACACCTAGAAAAACTATTTCTTACATGTCTCTCTCTCTTTCATAATACTTATACATTGTCAAGATAAGAAATACATGTGTGCTTTGCAAACTTTAACAAATAACATGTAATGAAAATGTATTCTTATAGATTAAGAGACCTATTATGTACATGTATGCAGAGTTATCAGATTTCTCATAGAGTTAAACATTTTTACATTGATTTCATTTCAGTCCCAAAGCCAAATACATTATTTGTGGATCTGAGGATCAGTTTGTTTACATATGGAAACAACATTATGATTTCTATAAATTTTCCTCTGCTCGTCGAGATCGCAATGATTATTGGGAAGCTATAAAAAGTAAGTCATGAAATATAAATTTGACATGAAAATGACACAAGAATATTCAAGTTGTGTCATTGGCTTAGTGTCAGATTTTCAATCTTCTTAGATTTTATACAATAATAAATAAAATTTTTCAATAAATACAACAAATGTGTTCACTGACCTATATTTTATACTTACTTAATTTTATCCTTGTATGTCATTCCATCATTCCCAAACAAACTATTTTCCACTTTGTTGAAGACTACTTGTGATATTGACTTCATGCTTATTATTATGCAATTTTAGCTTTATGAATTACACATCTGATCCACCAATCTGCAGAAGTTATTTTCCTTGTGATATTTAACAGTTTCCGAACATTTTAAGAAATCGGCTGATATATGTTGTCTCGATATTTTTGTGTGATTTTATCTTGATGACTTAATCAGTTTTATATTCAGTGTCAATATAATTCATGGATTTTTACTAACAATATCACTTAATCAAAAATTATTAGTTTGCAATGTTTTAGTAGATATGAATAAAGGTTTGGCTCAACTTAACTTGTCTTTAGTTAGAACAAAGCCTTTTAAATCTACATTATACATCTTAACATTTTATAATGTGTATTAGGTATTTCAAAATTTCATTTACTGGCACTTTATATACATAATTACAATAAAAAAAACTACAATTTGAAAAGAAGAAAAAAATTTGGTCCCTGTATGGGTGGCTTAGGAAGAAACAAAACAATAAAACATTGAAAAATAAGACCTTCAACAATGTGATGTAATAATGAATGTAAGAGCTAAAAGTGTTGAGTAGTAAATGAAAGAATTAAACATAAGGATAAAATAGTAATGGTGGATTACACGATACCCCGCCACGTTTCACAAAATTTCNAAGTATCAAGGGGCATAACTCCAGAACCCCTTGGACCTCTGAACCCATATTCGAACTTGACCTGAGTTTTGTGGTGAACAACTTACATACCAAGTTTGAAGACTGTATGTTATTCCGTTCAAAAGTTATTAGTCGGAAACCTTAGGGGACGGACGGACAGACGGACGGACATACGACTGAGGGTATCACATAATACAATGCCACTATGTGTGGCAGGGTATAAAAAGGAAGTGATATAGATGAAGAAAAATAAGCCTGATCACTACTGTCATTACTTATTATTTAAAATGGTAAATGAAAAGCGAGAGGTATATAGGAGTCACCCTGTCTGTCCATTTGTCTTGGCATCTGCTTATCCATGTACTTGTCAGCCCATGTCGTCTAAACTTCTCAGTGTTTTTTAATGAAATGTTGCTCAGTTGTAAATAGGCAATCTTTTTGCTTGAAGAAATAAACATTCAACTTAGACTTGAAGGAATAAGAAAACTATAAGCTGATTTTTTTTATTATGGTGCTTTGAGATACTTTTTCTATCACAACTGATAGCTAAGGTATCTCTGATATATGTCTATTACCGTTAAGAATCACAAGCATAATTGCAGAAAAGATATCAAAAATTTATATTCATTGATTTTAGAGTTCGATAATGTGACATGGTGGCTTATATATGGATGTATGAAGTATGTGGGCATACTCACCAAGATTAAAGAAAAACATTATACTCTTATAATATTTCTTTTCCGGTGTTGTACTCATTTCTTCTTATCAAAAGCTAAAAACTTCTTTTTTTTCAGTTCACAATGCTGTAGTAACAGCAGCAATATTTGCTCCCAATCCTTCCATGTTACGACCGAATAGTAAAAAGAAATCTGCCGAGAGCCTGGAAGAAGATGAAGGGGAGGTAATGATTACAGCTGATTTTACTGGTGCCTTAAAAGTTGTAAGGAATCTGAAAGGAGCCCATCAGAAAATGGAAGACAAGTCCTGATAAGAATGTGTAACATTACAGCATTAATTCAGTGTACTCATTTAGACCAAAGATATTATTTATCCATCCATATGTTGAAGAAAATTCAAAATGAATATTTTTGTATGTGAAAACAAATATTAAGCTATACAGTCATATTGGGAAATCCATCCAAATTGAACTACAGGGAATTAAGAAACTTCAAGCTGATGATATCATGACAATACTGTTTACAAGGTTAATTTTCATATAAAGCATGACTTTGAGTCTGTTTACGATATACAACTCCAGTGATATGAATTTTGATAGCATAGATAGTCATCATTTAAAGTTTTGCATTAAGTTTTTGTTTGTTGCAAGAGATTTTGTATTTTAATTTACATTTAAATGGGCATAAATTTTAAGTGTAAATATGACAAATAAATGGGACACTGCCAAATATAAAAATACAATTACTGCATACTAATGGGGCAACGATAAATTTACAATAAATGTATAGAGAATTGATTTAATATACCGTATTAAGCTTTTTTGCAACATTTAGAGTTTGTATATTTTTCGCCATATATAATTTCTTTTTGATCTAACTGTATGATAATATCAGGTAGAGACTTAAAAATGAGAGGAAATGCCATCACACGACAAAACTATTATTAAATGAATGTTTTTACTTGTCGTGGATTATAACATTTCTATAGCCCAATGGATAAACAGAAAGCTGGCAATATTTTGTAGGCTGGATGTACAGGTTTGCTAAGATTAATCTGTGTGTACAATTCATTGCAGTTTTAAGTGCTTCTTGGGTACTTTTCAATATCAACTGAAGTTCAGCATGGCCTATGGTATGATATTTTTTCTTAGGTTGTATATAAACATTTTCTGGGGAAAAACCACAATTACTATATAGTAGAGACTAAAATATAGTTCAGTTGTGTAAATATGCTTGTGCAAATACATGTACATTTACAACTTATGCCCTAATTCATTTGAATTGCAATCATACAAGTGTAAAAGTAATTGATATTCCAACCCATCCCTTCTAACATGGCATTAAGTAGCTATGCATTTTGTAAATAAATGGAAATAACTGAAATAACTACACAAATGTATATTAAATCTATTTTGAATGGTACAAATCTCCAGTAGTCATGCTGATGACGACTGTATGTAGCACTGTTGTCTGTAATGAGGACAGATGGTGTTTTTTTTTTTGTTAACTGTGACAACAGGTTGTGTTGTACTGTTGTCATTGGTGGTGAATTGATGGCATTGTACTGTTTTCATTGGTAGCAGCATGATGTACCGTTGTCATTGGTGACGAGTTGATGGCATTGTACTGTTTTCAATGGTAGCAACATGATGTACGGTTGTCATTGGTGACATCGGGATGGTGTTGCACTGTTGTCATTGGTGATGAGTTGATGGCATTGTACTGTTTTCATTGGTAGCAGCATGATGTACCGTTGTCATCTGTGATGAGTTGATGGCATTGTACTGTTTTCATTGGTAGCAGCATGATGTACTGTTGTCATTGGTGACATCAGGATGGTGTTGCACTGTTGTCATTGGTGATGAGTTGATGGCATTGTACTGTTTTCATTGGTAGCAGCATGATGTACGGTTGTCATTGGTGACATCGAGATGGTGTTGCACTGTTGTCATTGGTGGTGAGTTGATGGCATTGTACTGTTTTCATTGGTAGCAGCATGATGTAC
>MJUU01013242.1:0-10653 GCA_002080025.1 Modiolus philippinarum | reverse complement strand
TGAGCTCTATCAAGGAAGTCAATGTAACGACCACAAGCCCTTGAGTAGGAATGAGTTGTGAGATATAAACTCTATATGCTGGTGATTTTGGAATGTTGCTACAATGAAAAGGGAAGTTGACTATTGGAAAAAGGAAGTTATCGCATTTGTCATACAGCCTAGTTTGTAATGTACCTCTGTTGTCAATTTCAAGATGTAGGTCAAGGAACGGGGCCGATGTGGAATCCTTTATTTCAGTGTTTTTTGGATAAATATGATGAAAAAATCACCAAAGCGAGTGTTGTTTAGTGATAAAATATTATCTATATAACGGAAGCTGAAATTAAAGGACAGGGCCAGTTTTTGTCTTTATTTTAAAGAAACTCTTCAATGAATTCAGCATCATAAGAGTGAAGAAACAGATCCGCTACGAGACGTGCACAGTTTGTGCCTATTGGTAGTCCGATGGTCTGTTGAAAAACAAGTCCTCCAAACTAGATATATTGGCGATCAGAAACTCTAACATTTTAATCACTTCTTCGTCTGTGTATTTTTTCTGAGATTCTGAATTGTATTTCACAAAATATGCTTGTTCTCTGTCTATGACAATGTACCTATATCTTTATTCGTCGTTCTTATGGGAGAAACATCTATGAATTATATCTTTCAGCCGAGATTTCAGTTGTTCATGAGGAATGGTAGTAGGAAGAGTGGAGAAATGAAAAGTTTTAATACTTTAACAATGCAATAATGATCTTGATTTTAGGATGTAAAGCAGATCTTTAGAGATTTTTAATATCCACATTTCATTTACACCACTTCTTGAAAAGCTAATATCAAAGTATTTCTTGAAAGCCTTCTTTTACGGCTGCCAAGATGGATGTTAAAAGCTTAAAAAGGGTTTTATGGAATATTTTGCAGATCCAGCCATGTACCGTTGTTTGTATGGGATTTGTGTAATTTTGGTTCCCAGTATAAGGAAGTGAGATCGGTGTCTTCATCTTTGGTTGAAATCCCAAAAGGAAAGCAAAACAGATTTATGGTTCTGTAATATCTCCGCCTTAGACAGAGTAATAGCTGTGTTGGTTGGATTGCCCTGGGAGTTGCCAATGCCTAGTCCTTTCTTTAAACATTCGATGTAATGATTTTTACATATAAAAATGTTATTAGGGGATTTATCTGCCGGAACAACAACATGTCTGTCATCAATGGAGGACAAGTATCTGGCAATGAATAAACAATGAAAGGATAAATTTATATCTGTCGATAAATTTTATGCTAGAAAACCATAAACAATAAATCAATGAAATTGCAAAGAAAAAGGTTAAAATAAGAAGCCACTTTAAATGTATAAACTACAATTTATTACTACTTTTGATGTCCAAAACAAACGAAATGCGTGTGCCTGATTGTCCAGAGCATGGCAACCACCCAACTACCAAGACAAATAGAAATCAAAACTCCTATGTAAGATGGTAATAAACGTAAAATCTAAATACATGTATCTCTGAGAGAAAATGATGACAGTTTTTTTTTAAATAAAACACAACATTAATTTCATTAGAATGCTTTGTTTAATTAGTCTCGGGAAATTCAAATTAGGCAAGCTGTCACCGATGCCATTTTTGTCGACGAAAAGGAAATATTGTACTAGTTCATACAAGGGATAGTTCAGAAAAAGACAATAAGCTAGCCAAGTCCTTTAATTTCAGCTTCCGTTATATAGATGATGTACTTTCTTTGAACAATCCTCAATTTAAGGATAACCTTCATCTTATATACCCAAATGAACTCGAAATTTTATTAGGCCACTGATAAATCAGCATCAAACCTGTACCTATATCTCTACATTGACGAATCTGGACGTCTGAAAACGAAACTTTACGACAAGCGTGATGATTTTTGACTTTCCAATAATGAACATCCCGTTTTTGAGCAGTAATATTCCCACATCTCCGGCATATGGCATTTATATTTCACAACTCATTTGCTATTGCCGTGCCTGTAGTCTGTACAGCAATATTGTCAATAGAGCGAAATTACTGTCTAAAAAACTTATACATCAAGGGTATGTTTAGTCACTGTTGCAATTGTCACTACAGAAGTTTTACGGTCGTCACCATGAATTGACAGACCGTTGCAATGTTTCTATTTCACATATGAATATAGATATCGTTGGGTAGATCCAGAGTTATTACCGGACTGACTAACACCGACTGTGAAAAAACCGGACTTTCCACTGGCAGTGTGACGGGTGCCACGTGTGGAGCAGATCATGCTTACCCTTCCGGAGCACCTGATGATACCTCAGTTTTTGTAGGGGTTCACACTGCTAATGCTTTAGTTATCTGGCGTTCTTGTTCATTTTTGTTTATTTGTTTTGTCTTTGTAATGCTGTCTCAATTCGTGTTGAATGTGAATCACCGTGATTTTGGATTAATGATTTTAGAATTCCTCCTTTCCGCGTTCTTGCTTCGGTATTCGTTTGCCTATGTATTCTACAGTATTTTTTCAATAATGGACTATTAATATAATATTCTCGTTGCAGGTTACGAAAGTTGTACAACTCGTTTTCCCTTTTATTACTGTAAAACAGGTTTCTGTTGTAAAATAAGATGGGAATGGAAGTGCACTGGATTGATATATAATTTATCTGACTGTGATTCTTTTTCAGAGTGAGTATAAGAGTATATAAATTAAGATGGGATTGGAAGTGTACTTGGTTAATATGTACTTGGGTGTGGGCTTTCCTCACTGTTCATTGAACAGTTCTTATGGTGGCTTTGAGTTGTTATTACTTCTCCCCTTTGGGTCGTTGTCTGTTTGACACATTCCCCGTTTTTCTTCTTTTTTTCTATTTATCTGACTATGATTCTTTGTCAGGATATATAGAAACCATTGTATGTAAACTAAAAAGCAAATAAAAATACATAAATGAATAAGAGATTTAATGAATAAAGTGTTATAAAATTCCTCTAATCAAAGTAAGAAACAAATTATGCAAAAGTTTGAAAGCGAGGCTTAAAACGTTAACTGAAAAGAAAGTGGAATAGGCAATTCAGAATGTGCTGATCGTTGTTGGAACATTCCGTAATTTTAATCTTTTGTTTTAGATTTAGAACAACAACTACTACAGCAAAGGAACCTCAGAATAATTATATGTAAGTAGAGATAAGTATAGTTTAACTTTGCATAAAGTGATCAGTTAATTTGTTACAAGTCGAGGAGTTTGATTAGATTTTAATTGGATAGTTTTGAATACTTTTCCCTATCAAATGATGTATTCTTTGTAAATATTGCTGAAAAATACTGAATTTGGCCTGATTTGCAAAGCCTGATAACAGGAAAAGATGATCGATTACTTATCGTTTTTATTTTATTTTTTGAACAAATGGACCAAGACCTACAAAATATATCAAAATAAAAAAATTCTGTCTGATATTTTTATTAGGATTGATCTACCTTAAAAGATATAGGAAGGTAAAATGATTATCTATAAAAAATATAAATGAACAAATTATACTAAAACATTGATAGTTAATTAATGATCTTTGTTTCCGAAATATTTCTTTTAAAATGAGTTAAAAAGGCTTTTGAATCCCTTGAAAGTTTTGATTTATCTACCTTCTATACTATCTTACCTCATTATCTTATAAAGGAAAAATTCAGACGTCTTATTCAATGGGCATTTAAAAAATCCGATTGTGAATACATATGTTCTAATTCCTTAAAACACATTTTAGTATTACCAAACAAAAGAACTCAATCAATTGGACTTATTTTGATATAATTTCAGCACTTGAATTTTTACTTGAAAACTTGAAAATATATTCATTCGTTTCGGTAACTCGATTTATCGCCAGGTCATAGGAATTCCTATGGGTACAAATTGTGCACCACTTATAGCGGACCTATTTTTGTACTGCTACGAATCTCAGTTTATGACCAACATCAGCAAAGACCCATCTAAACGGCATTTAATTGAAAAGGTTAACAACACTTTCCGATATTTGGATGATATTTCAACTTATAATAATGAAGACTTCAATACGTATTATAGAGATATCTACCCTAAAGAACTTACTTTGAATAAAGCCAATTCTAATAATCATCATTGTCCGTTCTTACACATCAATTTTGATATTATAAATGGTAAATTAGATACTAAAATTTATGATAAAAAGGACGATTTTTCTTTTCCCATAGTTAATTATCCGTTTCTGGATGGCGATGTTCGATTAGCGCCATCATATTGTGTTTACAAATAACTAAATACCGAGGTTACTGTGAATTTACTTTCTGCATATGCGCATTTTGACAACTTATGTCTCTTCAGTGCAGATAAAATCTAAACGTTTGGAAGACAATATACTCAAAAATATTTAAAAACTGATAGAGAACAAATAACTAATATGATCTAAATGTAAAGCCAAAATTAGCTAAGGACAGAGCTATGCATGAGGGAGATACCCCAATCTCAACTTGTTCGATTTGCTCGAGTATGTAATAACGTTCGGAATCTTTTCATAACTGAAAAAAAAACTATTATATCAGGGTTTTCGTTATCATAAACTAGTTAAAACCTTTACTAAATTTTATCATCGATATAAAGACTTAGTTCATAAATACAATGCAACCTGTAAACATCTAATCAAGACTAGTATTTCACATCCCTTATTTTACGGTAATGTTTTACATAAGAGTGAAAAATGCTTAAACTCGCCTAACAAACTTATAAAACCTTTAAATCGTCTAATTCATAAGGGTTATAATTACGATATTGTCGTCAAGTCATTACGTATGACATTCTTTGGTATTAACATTGATTTTTATAGGGTCTTTGCATCTTATATAAACACATTCTAAATTTCTAAAATCAGTATTGCATTGACACAGGTTATGTATTCTGGTATATGCATGAAATCATTATGCTAAACTCCTCACGGGAAGGGATCTTGGTGGAAGCTGTATACTGAGGGTACATAATTTTATTTGTCAGTTGGTAATGGGTCTGGAGCTGGCATGTCAGTTAACTGCTAGTAGTCTTTTGTGATTTCATGTTTATTACAAAAACAGGAAAACAGCAAACACCTACAATGGCCAGGAACTACAATCACATGCCACAATTTACAAGCAAACTGCACCAGAAAAACAATAATGAAAACAAGAGACAAACATTATGTCCGTATAGTTAGTTCTTTCAGTTTCATTTTTCGCAACTGACTCAGTCCTGTTGCTAACTGAATTTAACTGTTGTTACGATTGTTTTTTTTATTTATCACATTGGCTATAGGGGGAAGGTTTGGGCCCAATAAAACTAGTTTAACTCCGCCGCAGCAGGTTTTCGCCTGCCCTAAGTCAGGAAATTCATTAAGCCTTTGTGTGTTTTTTCGGTTTCCTAATTAGTTTACTTTATGTCTATAGGAGTCTAGAATGGTGTTTTTTCGCTGAACTTGATTACTCTAGATCTAGGGGCCGACTCCGACCTGCCGTTGGGTGTGGGGTTTCCTCACCGTTCATTGACAAAGACAAACGCACTGAATGTGTTTTCATAATCGAATCGTGAGTAAACAAAATGAAATGCTTTAGAGAAAATAAATTTACACTGAAACAACGGCAGTAGAATATTCAGAACAAAAGCACTCACAGTGTGAACTCCAGTGAAACTGAGAGTGACATCAGGTGCTGAAAAGCAATTGATNACTTTATGTCTATAGGAGTCTAGAATGGTGTTTTTTCGCTGAACTTGATTACTCTAGATCTAGGGGCCGACTCCGACCTGCCGTTGGGTGTGGGGTTTCCTCACCGTTCATTGAAGATCTTATGGTGGCTTTGAGTTGTTATTACTCTCCCCCGTTAGATCGTTGTCTCTTTGACACATTCCCCGTTTCCCTTCTTTTTTTTCTATTTCTCAGACATTTACTAAACTTCAACATTGAACATTTGGGATTATCCTTGAATCAAATGATAAAATCTGAGTTAGTCGAACATCCTGACAAATATTGGATAACCGCATCTTATTACATCTTTATACGCAATTTTAAAGTATAAAAGTACAATATTGTGCACTATTGAAACGATAGTTTAATGGATAAATTTTTAAGGAACAAAATTGGTTTGCGGTTTATTTCAAATTGGATGACACTTGAAAGAGAGATTGATAAGAAGTATTATTATTTTGTACTTTTATTTCTATGTAAAAAGTAAAAAGACATACCTGCTCAATCAAAAAATCATATTGCACAGTTGATCATGATAAATCATCTAACTGTACACTTAGTTTGATTGACATTTGCAGGCCACACCCCTTTCACACCCACAATAGATAAACCACGCCCCTGGTGTTTGTTACAAGTCACTTAAGCTATGTCAATCAAATATAACAAAACAATTATGACACTTCTATACTTGATCAATATGGGGTTTAACGGAACGCAAAAAATAATATTTAACTCGGATGAACCCTCATAACAAAACACCGAAGTTATTGTTACCTTGTTTTCTGCATATGCGCATTTCGAAAACATATGTCTCATCAGTGCAGATAAAACCAGAACATTTGGAAGTTCATTAACCAAAAACGTGTAAACGCAGATAGAGAACAAATAACCAAAAGGATCTTAATAGAAAAGCCAAAGTTTGGCTAAGGACAGAGCTATGCATGAGGGAGAATTAGATTTTGTAAGGTTCAATAAAATGTTTAGACTAAAAATGTTAAACGATGATTGTTGCTATGAGGTAAGAAACCACCAATTCTTTCTTTAACATTTTCAATGATTTCCCTGTTTTCAAATGTGTCTGGACAATTTATCTTAAGTTAAACCTTTATTAACCATATATCTCCCAAAAGAAACACATCTCTCGTCAACATCGTATTAAAATTTCAGCATACCTGAAAAGCCTTCCAATAGAGTTCTGAAAATCGCATTAATACTGTCTATAAATATACATGATCACATTCAAGAATTGCGCATTCATAGTATACCAGAAAACGTCTATGATATGTATTCAAAGGATCATTCTTATCAATTTAAACCTTGGTCTCAAAATTAGCCTGATATATCAATGTTCAAACAAGTGAATCATTTATTTCATTCCGAAATATAATTCGAAAGGTGTACCAATTCAAATTTATATCAAGATTATAAAAGGCCTACTTTTACATATGATCCAAGCTCTAATTGGCTTAATTGGTGGTTTGACGCCTATAGAAACTGATAAAGGGCGGGAAAAATGTACAAAATCGGGTAAAATTTTTAGGGAGTGTATAACGTGTGTTCAGCACAAAATATAAAAATTGGTTGAATGTTGTTATGGAAAAATCTCCAACTGGAAGAAACTTTGCAGAAGGGTTGTAGAGAATATGGAGATCTCGTATGCAGTCTTCACATTTTGATATGGAAGTTCATTAGGGAAATTTTTGTATATGTATCAATACACAGTTATCAGTTGTTCTAAACAAAGACAAACGCACTGAATGTGTTTTCATAATCGAATCGTAAGTAAACAAAATGAAATGCTTTAGAGAAAATAAATTTACACTGAAACAACGGCAGTAGAATATTCAGAACAAAAGCACTCACAGTGTGAACTCCAGTGAAACTGAGAGTGACATCAGGTGCTGAAAAGCAATTGATGAAGATATGACCGTTTCGACAGCTAGCGTCAAAAAGTAATTTCGTGATTAACAGGGGACTTTCTAGGATCAGATCTTTTTAAACCTGTTAACATCAGAAAATCCAGTACGAGGAGGAATGACCCGGTTACCAAAAGCTATATTTTTATATGGCCTAGGTGGCCGAGTGGTCTAGAACGCTGAACATAGTGCTGGCGGTGTTGCCATAGATAACAATACAGCATTGGTTCAAATCCAGCCGTAGACTTTGCTGGACTTTCGGGTGCTAACGGGTTTAAAAAGATGATTTTCATCACTGTTGCATTCACAATCATATATTCTATCTTTGCAGCTTACCTTACCAATACATAATATAAGATAGAAGACCGTTATGGTGGCGTTCGGTATACGTCAAATACGCTAGTGAAACACTTTTGAAACGTCGCCATACAGTATTTCACGTTTTGTAAGGTTGCAGGCAAATTTTGGATAAGTTTTCCATGCGTTGTAGGTCGTTAGTCTGACGATATGAATGCTTTCAACAGAAGAATTCATTTTCTTCAGTGTGTGTCAACGTTCTTACAAAAATTTGCGAACGGCTGCACACGTTTGATAGAACGTTATAGTGTGATATGGCCATTACATTATATGTGCATTAAAATTAGTTTACTTGCAGTATCAGTAAAGGATATCATTTGCAATGATATTGCTTTAGGCCTTTTACAAAAATCATTTTGTCCGCCTTTCGGTTTCGGCATTTAAATACAAATAATCAGTTCCGGTTATCAACCTATCAATTGTTGTTCATCCTGAACACAGTTCATAAAATTGTCATATTTAGCTTAATGTCATTGTTTACTGTGACACTGTACTAATTTTGTTAGAATTGACATGTATTCAGGGTTTAGGTTGTGTATTGTCAGCCGACAGTATGAGTGTAAACCGGAAGCGAAGAGTGTTTGCACCTCCATTTGATGAGAGAGTTCAAATCCAGTAAAGACAACACTTTCTGAAAAGGGCTATACTATCATATAGAAGAAATATTGTGAAGGTTTATAATATGCTGTAATAACCCAGACATCAAAGATCGTCTCATCAACAATATAATTCGGAATTCAACTAGATTCTTTGTTTACTTATTATATATATATAAAATATTATTTCACAGAATTCCGTTGGTATATGGAGCCGGTGTATTTGTTTTGCTATGTTCATTTGTGGCTGCTTGTTTTTGTTGTTTATGTACATATAGATCAAAGCAAAATAAAAATGATGGAGGACAAGTTTTATCAACCGTCCAAATGGTACCTATGTATAATATGCAAGGTAATAAATTGTGTAATTGCTTCATAAACACAGATAATCAGATATTCATGAAAATTATAAACGTGGGATGTTTTCCCCATAAAGTAGGGTCAGTATTGCAATATAAGACTGCAAAGAGATTTTTTTATACTTCTGTGATACTTTTTATATGAAGTTTGTCTCATTTGTTACGACATGGTAACAGTAATGAAGTGTTATTGCATGAGTATTTTAAAATATTGTCATGAGTAGAATTTTATATTGTTAGTGCAATATATTTTATGCGAGGGATAATATTCACTCATATTAATGCAATACCCTTTCATTGTAAAGCAATACTAAAATTTCTTTTAATAAGGGATTTTTATTGTCAATGGCGTCAAGAAATTGAAGTCATAAATTCATAATATGGAAAGAGGTATGGATTATTTCCCGTGAAATTATTTCCTTCACCATACCGCTTTTACGAATGCATCAAATCTTCCCCAAAACTGTTTCAACAGGTCATCTATTATAAACAACATTACCAAATATATTCAAATGCATTATCAAACTTTTAGATAAAAGATTCAGTCACTGAAATTCGCCGTTTCAGAAACTAAAGCATCGTGGGTAGAGCGCACACCAAAATATTTTGGTTTAGTACGTAAATAACAAAACGTCATTGGTTGAAAATCGTTTGTTCGTACACCAAAATCACTGTACCTACAGTTCCTCAGTTTCTGGAACGGCGAATTGCCACTTGAAAGCAATTTTGATAGATTTTCAGAATTTTTGCAGGTTTGTGATAGAATTTATTATATAGCATCACCAGAACTAAACTAATTGCCACCTGGAAGGACAAATGTTTATATACTTGCAAAGCTCTGTCCTTAGCTGAGTTTTGGCTTTACATTTAGATCATATTGGTTATTTGTTCTCTATCCGATTTTAAACATCTTTGAGTTTATGGTCTTCCAACGTTTAGATTTTATCTGCACTGAAGAGACATAAGTTGTCGAAATGCGCATATGCAGAAAATAAATTCACAGTAACTTCGGTATTTAGTTATTTGCAACCAAAAGTTGGCTTTGGTTCTTTGTGCCCTTCGAGTATTCCCATCTTCCCAAACACTGTAAAATGGTTTAAATTGACACAATAGGCTTTATTTGATATTATGTTTTCTATCAGGTTTTATATACCTTTGGGATATTTCAACACAGATCCAAGTTGGATGATGCCTAATTGAGTTTTTTTTTTAGCTTTTACTACCTAATCGTCTTTTCAATTAGTCACAAGAACTGAAATTATATTGTATGATAAATACAAGATAATTTAAGATAAATAAAGAATGCGTTAATAAAGACTTGTTCTGTTGATTTGAAAATGCGCATTATACAAAAACTAAATTCACAGTAACTTTCTTTTTTTTATTTATTACCACTGGACCGATGTCACTTGGGGTGGACTGTTAGTCTCCGAGTGTATTCACCAACCCAGTAGCCAGTACTTTGTGTTGGCCCGAGAACCGATTTTATTTGAAAATTTGCAATATTCAAATGCTAGAAAATTTTATTAAAACCTAAAGCCTCAGTCCCACTGTCACGTTTCAAGCCTCCAGTTTTACTACGTTTTATGTGGCCACGTTTCATGCCATTTTTTTCATATTTTAACGGTCTCTATGTTTTACTAGGTTTATGCTACGGTATAGTACGTTTTCCAACGTTTTGCGCGGTTTTACTACGGGTTACTTTATTTGAATTATCCAGGTTTCA
>MJUU01013237.1:0-22156 GCA_002080025.1 Modiolus philippinarum | reverse complement strand
GTCCCGTAGATAGTAGTTAACTATGGCAAAAAGCCGTAGGTTTTCAAACACGTTTTTTGAAAACCTACGGCTTTTTGCCATAGTTAACTACTATCGGCTATCAGTGAGAGGCCAGTATGCGTGTAAAACCCTCAGGTCATTGGATCCCGTGAGAAAACATCATTTTCATCGAATTCTCTGAAACAATTGAAGCAGATTTAACAAAATTTTACAGAAATGGTGTATGGAAGGTCCTTTCCAAAGATTGCTCATTTTGTTCCGATCCGACAAAAAAAGGTGGCCGTCAACGCGGAACTTATATTTATCATTGGACCATATGGGAAAAACATCACTTTTCATCAAATTCCTCTGAAACCATAATAGCAAGTTCAACCAAACTTTTACAACAGTTATGGTGTTAAAAAGTCCTTTTGAAAGATTATTCATTTCGTTCCACTCCGACAAATAACATGGCCACCAGCGCGGAACTTAAAATTTTACGTTCGACTCTATGGGAAAATTATCATTTTCATCAACTTCTCTGAAACCACTGAAGCAAATTCAACAAAACTTTACAGGAATGTTGTATGGGAGGTCCTTAACAAAGATTGTTCATTTTGTCCGATCTGACAAAAAACATTGGACCCTATGGAAAAACATTTTTTCATCAATTTCTCTGAAACCACTGAATCAAATTCAATCAAACTTTACACTAATCATGAATGGAAGGTCTTTTCCAAAGACCCGGAACCAAAATCGGTTTTAATGGGCTGCGGCTACAGAGCTGGCGGGCGCGTCCCTAGTTGGTGGATAGGGGAATGCCCTGTCTGAAACACCACGCTCCACACAGTATAAAGACCCTTTCTATATTGTCTAAAGAGAGTAGAGTCACTGGGACTCGTATAGAAGGCTAAATTTCCTGCCCCTACTAATTTCTTCCCTTTTCCAGTGGCAACCAAAACTCTATGTCCCGGTTACCCATTCCATCTTTGATTCTTTCTTCTCTTAATTATATGTTTTGGGTTGATTAACTTGTTCTCGTCCTGATATGGGTGAAATATTGCTCACTTGACGTTAAACTCGAACTAATCAATCAATCCTTTCCAAAGATTGCCCATCCCATTTTGATTAAACAAACATGGCCACCAGTCTGGAATTTAGGTTATAGGAAAAATCACATTTTCATGTTCTCCTCATAAACCATAGAAACAAATCCAACCAAACTTTATTGGAATGATGTATCAAGATTGCTGATTCGGTAAAAAAAAAACATGGCCGCCAGGGTGGAACTTAGAAATAACATTGGATCCTAAGGGGAAAATCGCATTTCCATCTTATCCTGTGAAACGACTGAAGCAAAATGAACCAAACTTTACAGAAACGATGTATATTAGGTCCTCTACCAAGATTGCTCATTTAGTTTCGATCTGACAAAAAAAAATGCCACCAGTACGTAACTTAGGTTTAACATCGGCCTCTATTTGGAAAATCACATTTTCATCTCCTCTAAAATCATTGAAGCAAATTCAACCAAACTTTTATAGGAATTGTATATGGAAGATCCTTTACCAAGATTGCCTATTTCGCTCTGATCCGACAAAATACATTGCCCACATTTGACCCTAAGAGAAATTTTTATCATTTTCATCATCTACTACATGTGCTATAATTATTGAAGCAAATTTAACCAAACTGAATTGGAATGATTTATGGAAGGCTCTGTAAAATTCCGACGAAAAATATTGCCGCCAGCATGGAGCTTAGTTTAACATTGGAATCTTCTCTGAAACTACTGAAGATAATTCAACCAAACTATAGCTAACATTAGACCATAAGGGAAAACATCATTTTTGACATGGGATTGATATGGCTTGCAATAGAAGCACTTTGACAGGTAACCGAATCAGTCTCAGTTCATGGGTCTCTAGTTTGTTCACATCAATCAATCAATCAATCAATCTATTAAAGTGAAGTGATCTTGCGATTAAATTTTTCCCTAAAGATTCAATGTTATATAAAGATTTACCATCAGAGTCATCTGGTACGCATAACTTTTACAATATCGGTTATGGAAACTCGTGATACAACTCGGTATGGAGCACTTTTTTGAAAGAGCAGCTTACATGTTTTTACCTAAGTATCTCATGTCAAACTAAATAAAACCAGCCTGTAAAAGATTATTTGAAGAAATCTAAGCCAATCCTCTTAAATTAAGATGAACAAAAAGCATGGCATTTGTCCGTGCAGTTTGCCTTCCATGGTTCGCGGCCATGCTTTCCTTATGATCTGACTAACCTGCATATAAACGATATTCTCCTATCTACCAAAGGTCTTGTTTTATTTCTATACGGTCTTTTATTAAAATGACAGCCATTTTCAATAATAGGATGCCAACAAAGTAACATCACTTGGTCAGGACATTAGTAACATCCATGCCTTGTTTAGTTAAAAAAAACAACGGCAGTAGAATACCGAAGGAACAAGGGAAGCGATGACTACAGAAATCGAAGTCCAAAGACATGGCAAAAACGGTAACAAATAAAAACAAAGACATGAGACAGCTACAATGCACGGAAATAAAAAGATAACATTAAGAACTAAGGCACTCATAGTGTGAACTCCCATGAAAACCGGGAGTGACATCAGATGCTAAATATATTAAAGATGACCATTTAGTTGCACTGGCAAGGATGGGTTAATTTGTAAATGAGAATTTGAATAACTCTTTGAACAGGAGGCTCTCGAGAACCTTTATTACTCCGCTGGGCCCTTGCTGACATTAAGAATGGTTTAGGAGAAGATCTCTTTATAGTTATAGGGACCAATGATAAACTCATCCCCACTGGCGACTTTCTTAAATTAGTTCTGGATCTGTCAAATGAATTATTTTTAAGTGTACTGTAACCCTGTGCTTGTGTTGTTTAGTTTTGTTTATATTAAACCGCCGTGCACGGTCCCGGCTTATGAATAGGCCCGCAGCATCCTCTGAGCTTGGAGTATGAGTCTTCCTAACAGAGGCGACACGTTTGTCGTGTGTCGAGACCCGTGCCGATGGTTGACGAGATCCTGGTAGGTGCGAGCCTGTATTCAGACTCCCGCTACGGCCATTAAATACCCGTTGGGCTGAGAATACAGGATCAATATCTTACTTTGGCTCTGATATCATCTAAACGGGAGGTCGGATTGGCCCGGTCCGGCTGGTCACGCCAAGCCCTCCAGTATATCTTTCCAACTTGAGTTTAAGTTAACGTGTGTGTAACATTTTTGTCTTGATTTAAACCATCAATACAGTGTAGGGGTACTGGAGAAGGCGGTGGCTCATGGGTCAGTCAAGTAGTACGCTTTCCATCAGTGCCTGATGGTTACGCTCCACTTGAGTATACCATCTTTGGAACACTTGATACTTTCTGATGGAGATCCCTAGAATCAAAGTATCGCCTCTGTTGGCACTCCGTGGTGGGTGGGTGACAAAGATGGTGAAATCTCCTTTCTTATTACATGGCACAACAAACCCCCCAAACCAACCTGTTCCAAATAAAAAAAGAAAATCTACGGATTCCATCCCAGAAGTTGAAGATAACAGTTGGACAAAATTTATTGTGTTGACTGGATCACCTGATGAACCAATATCAAAAATCAATCCTTTTGCTATACAAAAGACTATTCAAAGCATTGCTTGAACGGTGAAAAACGTTTCCAGGATGCGATCAGGTGATTTATTAATAGAAGCAATCTCTAAAGTTCAAAGTGAAAACTTACTCAAATTGTCAAAAATATAAGAATTTAAAGTTTCTGCATCCCCCCACAGAACCCTTAATAACAGTCGTGGTATAATGAGAGATAGAAGTCAGTATCTCTCAGATCTTGATGATTACATTTGTAACGAACTATCATCACAAGGAGTTACAAAAGTACAAAGATTCATTTCCAAAAACTCAGGAAGCACTGTTAAACTTAACACTTTTCTTTTAACTTTCAACACGCCAGTTCCTCCAACACCATTGAAAATTGGCCCCTTTGGTATAAAAGTGGACAAATTCCTTCCAAACCCAGTAAGATGCTTCACTTCCCAGAAGTTTGGACATGGTACCAACCAATGTAGGGGCAAGCTGAAGTGTTTTAGATGCGGGGAAGAGGGACATCAGGGTACTTACTGTAGTAATCCACTGAAATGTGCAAACTGCAGCGGTGAGCATATGTCATCCTCTAGAGACTGTCCACTTTATACCAAAGAAAAAGAAATTCTAAAAATTAAAACAGAAAGAAACATTTCTTACAACGAAGCCCGTCAAATTTCATCAACCAACACAGTTAAAACAGCAACTTCTTCATATGCAGATAAAGTTAGGCAGCGACCTCCTTATCGCATATGGAGACACAAACAATTTTGACTTGGCCATATGACAAAGAGAACCCCCAAAAAATGTCTGTTAAAACAGTTCCTAAAGAACAATTTGTAACCCCAACTAAATTTATACAGAAAACAGTTAATACAGCAACCCAGTCAACACAACCTTCAACTTCTACCTAAGTACAATCGTCTCCGAAGCAAACGAAAAGTTAACATTCTCTTCATTTACCTAAATCAGCAGAACGTTCATCATCTGCTGATAAAATCAAATCAAAAAAGGCACAGAACAAAAGACAGCAGACATGAAAAATCATCTATTAGCACATCTAATAGATATGAAAGCCTGTCTTCAGACGAAGACACTGGCACATCTAAAACATCCGGTCCACGCCCAAAACCGTGGTGGAATGTAAGCATTTGGGGACCATTAGATTCACACATGGATACATCCGAACCGGATAACAACATCGAAAGTGAACGACCACACAGTAGGTCTTCGTCTGTTAGTGGTCCATCGTCTCGTCATCCCTCGGTTTCCCGAAAGGGAAATATCTCACCAAAACGACTAAAATGAACAATATAATTCGATGGAATTGCCGAGGTTTTAAGATTAATTTTATTGAAATTACTTTATTAATTCAAGCTTTTAATCCTGCGGCATTTTGTCTTCAAGAAACGCACCTGAAGAAAAGTGATACGTTAAATGTAAAGAACTACTCCCTCTACAGCACTTATGTACCTGAGAATGAACGAGCTGCTGGTAGCTTAACCATTCTTGTCAACAACAATATTGTCCACAGTACTGTTGATCTAAAAACCGATCTTCAGGCTGTTGCAGTGAGAATTTCTTTAGATAAAACGATCACATTATGTTCTGTATATTTACCACCAAATTTCAACCCAAGTCTGAGTCAACTTAAAAACTTGACAGACCAACTGCCCTCCCCATATATAATAATGGGTGATTTCAATGCGCACAATCCATAGTGGGGCAGTTCTGCTTTGAATGACAGAGGTAAAAAGATTGAAGAGATAATGTCGAAGGAAAGTTTATGCATCTTTAATGACGGTTCAAACACCTATTTACAGCCTGGGAATGGGGCTTACTCAGCTATAGACCCAACTATAACTGACCCATCTCTACTGTTTGACTTCTCCTGGAAAGGACACGATGACTTATGTAGTAGTGATCACTTTCCGATCATTCTTCAGCATCTTTATTCTACTACCGGAGAAAAGCCACAGCGCTTTAAATTTGATAAAGCTGATTGGTCTCTCTATGAAAATTTATGTGGAGAAGAATTGAAGTCTGAATTGTTTGAAGATGTACTTGATCCCTTAAATCTTTTCAGTGAAAAAATACTTTCCATTGCAGATAAATCTATACCGAAAACCTCGGCAAACCAAAAACGGCCTGGGAAACCCTTGTTTGACGATGACTGTGATGATGCTCTGACAAATCGTAAAAAGGCAGAGCAACTTTTCAATAAACATCCAACGACGGACAATCTTGGCAATTTTCGCGTTTTTCGTGCAAAAGCTCGCAAAACCTTTAAACAAAGAAGACGCACTTCTTGGCGCAACTTTGTCTCTAAATTAAATTGCCACACCCCTATGAACAAAGTCTGGAATATGGTGCAAAAAAAATCAAAGGTAAAAATAAGAAAGCTAATGTCCATCACATCAGAAATGGACAAGATATTTTAACATCTGAAAAAGATATTGCAAATAAAATTGGAGAAACTTTTGAGAAACATTCTTCTTCTAAAAATCTAGGACCAACATTCCAGAGAATTAAAGATCAAAAGGAATGAAACAAACTTAACTTTAAATCTAAAAATGCAGAGGACTACAACAGACTATTATCCATTATCAACTCCTCAAACATTGTCCTTTAACAACTCTTTTAAACCTTTTTAATAAAATTTGGAAAACAGAGAAACTACATAGGAAACAATCAACTATAGTACCTATTCCAAAACCGGGTAAAGATCATTCCGAACCATCTAATTACAGACCGCTAGCATTAACTAGTTGTGTCTGTAAGACAATGGAACGGATGATAAACAACCGTCTTGTTTGGTATCTCCAATCGAACAATCTTCTGTCGAACATCCAAAATGGATTTCGACAAGGTCGTACAACAATAGACCATTTAGTTCGATTCGAAACATTTATCAGAAATGCTTTTTTAAAGAAAGAACATGCAGTGTCCATCTTTAGCATATGACACAACATGGAAATGTGGAATTTTAAAAGATCTTTTTGATACGGGGTTGAGAGGAAGTTTACCAAATTTTATTGAGAATTTTCTCAAGGATCGTGAATTTAATGTTAGAGTCAACTCTACATTTTCTGACTCGTTTGAACAAGAGATGGGTGTTCCGCAAGGAAGCATCCTCTCTGTCACACTATTTAGTATTAAAATAAATAGTTTGGCCCTGGTCTTAAAAGATAAAATTGATGGATCTCTTTATGTAGATGATTTTTAGCTCCCCTGGCCTAAAAGGCCAAGTGAGCTTTTGCCATCACTTTGCGTCCGTCGTCCGTCCGTCCGTCCGTCAACAATTTCAAAAATCTTCTCCTCTGAAACTGCTGTGCGAATTGTAACCAAACTTGGCCTGAATCATCACCAGGGTATGCAGTTTCTAAATTGTGTTCAATTAGTCCGAGGATCAAACAACATGGCTGCTGTTACTAAAAATAGAACATAGGGGTAAATTGCTGTATTTTGCAAATAACTCGAAAACCGTTACAGATATCAAAATCTGACATGGCGTAAAAATGATCAGCATGGCAAGATCTACCTGCCCTGCAATTTTGAAGAAAATTTGAAAACCCGTCTTGGAGTTATTGCCCTTTTTCCGTAAAATTTTCAAAATTTTAATTTATTTTATTTTTTATTTGAAAAACTATAACAGATAGAGGTCAACTTTAAATTGCAAAAATGTTCAGCATATCAAGATCTACCTACCCTGAAATTTTGAAGAAAATCAAAAACCCCTTGTAGGAGTTATTGCCCTTTTTTCACCGATTTTTTTTTAATTTTTGTATTTTTTGTCTTTTAGTTCCTAAACTATAGAAGGTGAAGGTTAAGTGTAAGATGATGAAATGTTTGCCATGCTGTGGCGAATTCAAAACTGGTGTTGAAAATAGTTTGTTGACCTCCATTTTCAAAATGGCCGCCAAAAAAGGGCGGGAAAATTCGACATTGTCTGATTTCAATGAAATTTCGTTTCCAAATAGATATTGATGTTGCGACTTCAAAACCAGTGTTGAAAATTGTTCGTTGACGGGCATTTTCAAAATGGCCGCCCAAAAAGGCGGGAAAATTCAACATTGTCCGATTTCAATGAAATTTGGTTTCCAAATAGGTATTGATGTGGCAACTGCAAAACTGATGTTAAAAATTGTTCTTTGACTGCCATTTTCAAAATGGCCACCAAAAAAGGCGGGAAAATTCAGCATTGTCTGATTTCAATGAAATTCGGTTTCAAATAGATATTAATGTTGCGACTTTATGGTGTTAAAACTTGTCGTTGACCGCCATTTACAAAATGATGTCTAGACTTCAAAAATGGTGTCAAAAGTGGTCATTAGCAAGAATGTTTTTGGTCAAAAAAGCCCAACAAAAACATAGAGTAAAACATGATCAGACTTTAAATACAGTTCAAGATATTGGTTGTGTTTGAGCTACCAAAGTTGGAGAGACTGAAGTTCAACTGTATAACTTACAATGTTAGCTTGATTGTTGCAAATGAAAAGCAGGTGAGCGATACAGGCTCCTGGGAGCCTCTGGTTTGATTTGCTATCGTGGCAAAAACATGAATAACATAGAACGCCAATTGCAATTATGTCTAAAAAGAATCGGAAAATGGGCAGTTGAAAATGGTTTTAAATTTTCAAGCTCGAAAACAGTCGGGATGCATTTCTGTTGTAAGCAGAAAATGCACCCAGACCCAGAGCTTAAACTATACAATAAACCTATAACTATTGTTAAAGAGGCCAAGTTCCTTGGTTTAAATTTTGATAGTAAACTTTCATTTCTCCCCATATCAAAATGCTAAAAAACAAATGCCTAAAGGCATTAGATATTTTAAAAGTTGTGTCGAGTACCGACTGGGGTGCGGATAGCACTGTTTAATTAAATTTATATCGACCGTTGATTCGGTCAAAACTAGATTATGGATGTTTCATTTACGGTTCCTCCCGTAAATCATACATTAAATTACTAGATACCGTTCACCACCAAGGTTTGCGTCTTTCATTAGGTGCGTTCAGAACTCTATGTTGCAGCTAATGAAAGACGTATTAAACTTGGTTTACAATATGAAACAAAGCTTAAAGCGTATCCTTCCAATCCTACTCACAACTGTGTTTTCAAACCTTTTCACAAAGCTGACTATGAAAAACGACCAAACGTTATACAACCCTTCGGTCTTCGTATCAAATCACACCTTGAATCTGCTAATATAAATTTAGATAAAATAGCTCTTATAGAAACTCCCAAAAAAAACTCCATGGCTGAACCCAAAACCAACATTTAATTTTGAACTACGTAAACACAAAAAGGTTGACAGCAATCCTCTGGTTATCCAGCAGGACTTTGCAAGAATTAAATCCGAACATCCTGAATACTTGCAAATTTATACAGATGGCTCTAAGGATGGAGACAGAGTGGCTTCTGCAGCCGTTTTTGGAGACCGTGCAGCTACTCGCCGATTACCATCCTCTAGTTCCATATTTACTGCTGAAGCTTACGCTATTTACTCAGCACTTAAATTTGTAGCTGTATCGCAATCAAATAAATTCATGATTTGTTCTGATTCACTCTCTTGCCTTTTGGCAATTGAAAGTCGAAAAACAAAACACCCAATTATTTTGAAAATAGCCAAATTCTACAAATCACTTGTAGCATTAGGCAAAGAAGTCATTTATGTTTGGATCCCTAGTCATGTGGGGATCTATGGAAACACAGTTACTGACCAGGAAGCCAAGGGTGCACTAGATGACGAGATGGTGGATTATCCAGTACCGTACACTGACATGAAGCATTTAATCGTTAAATATAATTTAAAGTTATGGCAGGCCAAATTGGATCTGCAAATAAATAATAAACTGCATGGAATACAGTCAGACGTTGGTAAAAAAGTCAGTTCCTGTGGTAAAAACCGTAGGGAGCAGGTAGTGTTGACCCGATGTCGTATTGGTCATACTAGAACAACACATAGTTTTATCCTCAACAGTGATGATCGACCTGAATGTATTCCATGCAATTGTCCTTATACAATTCAACATGTTTTAATTGAATGTGTAGATGTTGCCGATATCAGGCGTGATTTTTATTCAGCTGATTGTCTTAAAGGTCTATTTACAAATGTCGCTGGCGACAAAATCGTTCAATTTTTAAAAGCAATCAATTTATTTAGTAAGATTTAAATGGATTTAATTTATAGTTGTAATATTGTAACAGTTAAACTGTCATTTCTCCTATCATGTTTTTTTTATATTTTATACTCTTGTTTTACTTGTATAAAGCTTTAATGGTTTTATATTGATATTTTATATATTTATCATAATTGTTCAACTTACTTAACAGTTCTCGCCACAATATAGCTGAAATATTGCTGAAGTTGGCGTAAAACATCAATCAATCAATCAATCTAAATTAAATATGTAAATCAGTTTTGCCAGTTGAACATAAGTTAAAGTACAACACCGCCACATCCCTGGTTCAACGGATAAAGACTGAAGATCATCAAGTTGATGAAATTTCATATGGCTCGTTATATTGTACAAAATATATAGTTATTACATGTACTTAATTTCCTAATTAATAAACTGGCATCAGCCAGTGTAACATGTCTATATATACCTAGAATGGTACTAAATATAACTATTTTCCTAAGACAGTAAATAATGGCGTCTTCTGCAATAACATTCAAAATTCCCGGAACCCCCTTTCCCGGTAGGAAACAGTATTTATAGTTCCAAAGGAAATGAACCCGGCGCCGGAAATCACTGCGCCGGGATCAACGGGAAACAAACAGAACTCAATAAATTTACGATTAACCAAATAAACCCCAAAAATAGACATGTTACAAAGTGATCCTGAAAAAGAAATCATTTAAAAAACATAATGATATTTAAAGACCAAACTGCCTATTTAGTTCCACCATTGATTTTTTTCTCAAATTTTGTGACAAAGTAGTTTGTGACTTAGGAGAAAATTTTCTTCAAAAAAAATGGGGGGGGCCACCGACTTAATTTTGTCGCTATGGCAACTCAAAGTTGGCAGTCTTTCCAGAATTATCTTTTTCATTCACACTTTATTTAAGTTGTTGCTATTTCTTTATTTTGAAACTTAGAATCAAAATTCTTTTTTTCTGGTAAAAATATAGATCAGTTAGTGTCCAATTAAAATTAAAAACTTTCATTTGTATGACTGTGAGATGTTTAGAAATAACCATTTTCTGATTCCCGCCAAAAATTATTTGGAAGATCAAAATTAAGTTATCTGTATAAAAACAAATTGACCGTTTATTTTTCAACGATAATTTGATAGTAACTAAATCTTCCCGTATTCTTTACGTTGATATGAAAAAAATGATATGTCACCGAACTCTGAAAAAAGTTATAAGTATTTTAGTTCTCATTTTATCGTTTCTTTGTCAGTATTTCATTGTCCGGCTCTTAGACAAATCTGACGTCATAGTACAGATTTCCCGCCGAAAAAGTTCAGTTGAACAAAGCGAACATTTTTCTAGGCGTCAATGAATGAACGAATGAACTGATGACAATCTGTGATATTTGTACATCCTATAAAGATCTAAAAATAATAAATCTGTTCCATTAAAGTGTAAAGAAGTAAATTTGTGCATTACTTTTATTGATCAGACTTTGACGGAAATTTTGTATTTCAGTAGGTTTATATTTGCTGTTTTGAAAAAAATTTAAAAAAAATTCTACCTGCCAATTTCAATGAATCGAACCTAGCTGTATATTATATTTGTTTGAAATACGTCAAAGGGTAACCAAAATATTAACCAAAATTTGTGGCGCTGAAAAACGTTTACGGTTTACCGTTATTTCCGTTGACCATATCGGTGTTTGCTGTTTTCCTGTTTTTGTAATTTTGACAAATTTGGATTTACCGCTCTTTATCAATCTTTACTTGATAACTGGTGATTTTGCAATTCTATTTCAGCAGTATATGTTGTTAGTGTCAGATGTATTGGAAAGACAAAATATTTTGTCTTAAGCTGTAACAAAGGAGACAAAATGTTTAAATTCTAGCTGTACTTGTCTCATCAGTACAGATAAATCAAAAGCGTTATATAATGCTTTTGATTTAGCTGTACTGATGAGACAAATTGTTTTTGTTTTTAGAGGTTTTGAGGATATATAATATTGTAATTTTAGATGTATTGACTAAATAAAATATTTAAATGTTAGCCATTATCGCTGTCATCATACTCTATAAGTCGGAACAGGGGAGGACTCTGTTAGATATGCGCGGAGCAGGAGAAAGTCACCGTGTGAAAAATGCAAAGTCTTTTATTTTCTGATGATCGTACCATTCTTTGTGGTATCATTGTCCGGCTATGAAGATGATTGGGCTTTGTAACTTTAATTTTTATAAGTTTTAAGCATTGGATATTTACACTTAAGCTTTTACATATCAAAATCGTTCGCGATTTATGAACTTTATTGAAAGCTTTTAACCCATGAGGGTTGCAGCAAATGTGACAATACATATACAGTGACAGCAAATATGTACAATAATTAAAAGCAAGACAGTCAGTATGTAATTACGATACTAAAACAGAAAAGGGTCATCTTTCCTCAGTTCTAATGACTGCTTTATATTAGATATACCACTGTCTTATTATCATCGGGTTAAGAATTGGACATATTTAAGAATTAGAACAAGCTTTTTTCTTTTTGGTTAAGTAAATTAAAATGTGTTATATTACACTGATATAGTAATCGACATGAAGAATTAATTTTACAGTTGAAAAAGAAGTGAAACTCGTCCTCTATGACAAAACAGGTTTTTTCAGAGTCTTTGACGTCTTGGAATGTTTTTATACTTCCTTCTTCTATTAATGCATATGGTCACTAGCTCTGAATTGATTCTCTCTTTTTTTTGGAAAGGTGTGTAACATTCGGGCATATGTAAACAATGAGTTTTGAACAACATCTCTTTGTGCTGTTTTACTGGTGATTAAATCAGATGGTTTTAATGGTACGCACGCGGATGTTGGCTCTGCTAAACTTAAGTTGACGAAATGTTTTAAATGGAAATGTTGAACGCGAAGAAACTGAAGAAATTTTTGATTTCCGAGAGATATTAAATTTTTGTTGCCTTTGTGTTTGTGGAACTTAAAAAAGGTGGTATGAAAACATTGAAAATTTAATCTCATTGAAATGAAACTTGTGCCACTCGTTTGACTGTCGCCATAAATGTGCCCAAATCTGACCCTACTAACAGGACTTTTTTTTACTAACTCAGGTTTTTTCTATTACTGACAGTGGCTTTGTATTGAGTAGATGACATTACTATACAGTACTATACTGTGTTTGATTGTATATATAATTTTGTCAGTGTGCTTTTATATCTAATGACAATGTCTTTTGTTGACGTCACACACTCCAAGGTTCGGGCAGATTCATTGAAACGGTTCTGTAATTATCTATGTATCTAATCATGCTTTATGAATTTGTACATTCAGGACAGACTGAAATACATGTACTGCGTCTTTTGCGAAGTTCCTGTGTAAGCAGTGTAGGTTAAAAAATCCTATTTTTCTCCTTCCATTTAAATCTTTTTCGAAAGTTTGACTTTGTCTGTTTCCTGTTGAGAGACCCCTCAATTAATTTTTATAAGATACCAATATCCGTTTGACACTTTTCCCCCTCTTCCTGTCACAATTTTTGCAATTTTTAATAAACCGCCCTTTCAATCAGGAAGCCATTTCATTTTTTTTAAATACCGCGAAAGTAAAACACCGTTTGGCGGATTTTCTTCAAGACGTCACAGACGTGTTAGGAAACAATGACAATGCGCTTTTATATGCGTAAAAACAATAAGCTGTTTGGTCTTTAAACATCAGTAATTACAATTATATTACTGTTAAACGTTCATATACGGAATAAATAATAAAATTTAAATAACAGTCAACATTCCATAAACAGAACAAATAAGCAGTTTCTGCACTATAGAGAAAGTCCATATATCACAGATATCAGTTCAAATTACGGTTCCATCGAATGGAAAAGGTTGTCCCTCCATTTGTGTTCTGCAACTTCTCTTTGTAGTTGGCGCACTACCCCCTCTAATTTTCGTCTCATCTCTCTCTCCTGAAGTAATTTGTTTTCTAGCTTTTTATCCTCCAGTTTTTGTTTGGCGGCTTCACATTGCCTACGGGCGATATCAATAAAATAACATAGATATTTAATGTGGGTTTCGATCTCCTCCCTATCATCTGGTATGGACGGTAGAACTTGGAAGGGTCTGTCCAAACAAGATGTTTGGGTAACTGAATCCTTAGTGTCAGTCGGGATGGCATTAATTACGTCCAACAGTTCATGCCCAGAGTAGGCATTACTCAGATCCAATAAAGAGGGAACAGATGATGTGGAAAAAAAAGGAAGATTATGCCCAGAATGGGCATCAACAGAGGCAGGAGCAACGTTTGAAATCTGCCTGGCTCTGTAATCCTCAAGAGAAATGTGTGGTGTGTTGTCTGGTAGTGGAGGATCCTGTATAATTGTAGATGAAGAAGAAGGAAGAGTGAGCTGGATGCTGTTGGATGAAGTAGATGTATAAGTAGATGTATGGATGAGTGGTGAGATGACAGTAGAAGTACATGTACTTTGGGTTGAAGTTGTTGATGAAGAGTTAAATACAACTGGGAGTCTAACTTTACTTCTTCCCTTATATACAAAAAACCTGGGTCAATATATAGCTTATTGTCCCTTACTTCCTTGCTTGCTTTACAAAGCAACTCTTCAAGAGTTGCCCCAGTTTCCCTGTGAACATTCCTAATGTGAACCCTTATATCGGCTCTCCTCCTACAAACTTGTTTACAAAGTCGTACTGGACAGGAGTACGTTACAATTAATTTGACGTGTTTTGTGTCGCAATGACGTTGGTATTTTGTTTTGGACGCAAAATGCGTCTCATTGCACCCCTCAATAGGACAGTGCATGTCCTTATTATAGAAGAACTCTATTTTGCTACACATATCAGACTCATCCTGGTTGAAATCTCCATCAGCAAATAGATCTATACAATCTTCCATGCTTAAAGAATACACTATTTTATAAACAGGCTTGCAACATCCTAGCTTATAGTGAAGCTTACAGTCCTAACGGTTAGACAACATTTATGTCCCATTTTATGTATAGCCGAAAGCACAAAACCCATGGCCCTTCACTAAACAAATGCATAAATGAACATACTCAAAGCTCAAAAACTGAGGTAATGGCCAGTTACCTCCCACAAAATACATAACTAACCCATTCAATCAAGGATACTTTATACTCTTACATAATTACGACGCCGAAAGCAAAATAACTAATGCCCATGGCTAACAAAATGCTTGTGTAATACGTGTCAACGATATAATGACATTCCCGTTCAAAAATTATCCTTATAATACAAATCCAAACCATCAATGTAGTGCTGACTGAATGTTTGCATACGTTTAGGATAAGATAGATCAGTCTTCACAAGTTGTGAACTATTTTCAATATCAAGGCGAGCAAAAGCAAGATTCTTTTTTTTCAATTATGAATAATATTATACTGGTGTACTGTAAGTGTATTATATTGTGCAAATATTCAATACTGAACTGTAAAATTATGGAAAAACGTCCATATAGTTTAACCAGACAAAAGCAGACTGGTGAACATGTGAATCGAGCACAACAGCAGAATGCTATTGTATATATATCCAAACATAAGAGACAGAACATTACGCTGTCACAAAACAATAACAATAGATTAATGCAATACTAATCTCAAATATGAAAACATCTTGTTGTAAATTTAACCACAAACAAATTTTACTTATTTCCCCCTTTCTCAAAAACAATCCTAATTAGATTGTTTATTAAACAACATAAAAAATTAAGGAGAAAATTTAGCGGGAGGTTTTATCAGTCTCCCTCGTCTAGTAAATTTTGGGGAAACAATATTTCCCATATCATCTTTAAAAGTATTAAGTGGTGTTTCGTCATTGGCATCAGTGTCTTCATTATCGAGGTTAGAATTTTCACGATTAGTGTGATCTGTGGCAGACATTTTACGAGAAGTGTCAGGTGAAGCAACAGGCTTTAATTGATCAACATGAACGATCTTTAGTTTTCCATTTTCGCAATTCTTTATTTCGTATGTAATGTCCGATAATATTCGAACAATTATAAATGGACCGGTCCACCCTAAGCCAAGCTTTTGATTTGCTTTGGGTGGATACCATCGGAACACCGGTTGTCCGATCTTTTTAACTTAACATCGTGATATTTCTTTTGCTTACGGAAACATGTTTGTAAGTTGTCATATGCGATGTCAAATGCCCTTTGCATTACATTGCGTATCCAATCGACATATTTACTCGGATACGAAACTTCTGATTGGTAATGGTGTGTTCCCGTCATTATATCGATGGGCAATAAGATTTCTCTTCCCAGCATAAGTAAGTTTGTAGTACAATGTGTACTATCATGGTCACAGGCCCGATACGCTATAGTTAGGAATGGGAGGTGGTTGTCCAAGTCGTCCTGATTTTCGTTCACGAACATGGCGAGCATTTGTTCGAGGGTGCGGTTGAAACGTTCCACCATCCCGTCCGACCGGGGATGGTAAGGCGTCGTTCTAGATTTGTTTATTTCAAGGATTTCGCACATACGTGCAAACAAGTTAGACTCAAACTCGCGCCGTGGTCTGTTTGGATTCTCGCCGGGGTTCCGAAACGGCACACGAATTCAGTTATGAACTTGTCGGCGACTGCTTGTGCTGTATGTTCCGGTAAGGCATACGCCTCTGTCCATTTTGAGAAATAATCGGCTGCGACCATAATGCCATTATCGATGACCGGAAGTGGGCCCATAATGTCGATTTTGACACACTCCATCGGACCGTAAACCGTTTTGTGCTGCATGGGAGATTTTCCTACGCCAGGTCCTGAGACATGTATGGCACCGTCGATCAACCTCACTGGTCATGCCTGGCCAGTAAAATCGTGTCCTAATCTTATTTAGCGTTTTGTCGCGTCCGAGGTGTCCGGCTTTTCTACAGTTATGCATTAGTTGCGGTACAGTAAGTTGTCGGATATTTTTAAAAGATCCCATTGCTTTAATAGGATACAGAGTTCCTGGTTGGAACTACGCACATTCGGTTTATTATTATTGCTGAGAATCATATTCATAACGTGTTGTCTTGCCTTAAGAGTTTTTCAATGTCGTTTTTTTTTTCTCCATTGTTGAACCCAATTTGAGTCTATAATGGTACGCTGACCATTATCAATAAATGAATTATCATTTTGACTGCGGTCGAATTGACCACGTGTGTTATTTGTAATTTCGGTAACTAAGAAGTCAGATACATTGTTTTCACTTTGCCACTGTGGACAATCAGGTCTTTTGCATGCGCGTAGAGGTCTATGGGACAGAGCATCAGCGTTGCCATGCTAACAAACTTTGCGATGTAAAATTTCAAAATCATATGTGTCTTAGGTGGAAATCCACCTAGCAACCATCCCTTCTGGCTCTTTGAATTTTTTTAACCAAGTCAAAGAACTGTGGTCTGTGCGAATTATGAAATGGCGACCATAAAGATAGTGCTTGAACTTTTTGACAAAGACGACTACAGCCAACAGTTCTCGGAACGTTGTGCAATATTATTTCTGAGCACGACATAATGTTTTACTCCCATACGCAATCACGTTTTCTTTGCCATCTTGCACCTGTGAAAGGACGGTGCCGATACCGTAGGCGCTAGCGTCGGTGTCGAGAATGGACTGATCATTTCTGGTTGGGAATGACAATATAGGCGCCGAAACCAGTGCGAAATGCAACCTCGCATTTCTCAGACCAAACAAACTTTTGGCTTTTGCGTGTTAACTCGGTCAATGGAAACGCAATGGTCGAATAAGAACGAATATACGTTCGGTTATATCCGGAAAGACATAAGAAATTGCGAATACCAGAAACGTTCTGTGGCGTGGGTCAGTCACGAATTGCAGCTAATTTGGCAGGATCACATTTTACCCCTGTTGTGAAACAACATGCCCTAAATATTTGACCTCATCTTCAAAAAGAGCACATTTGCTTGGTTTAAGTTTTAAATTTGCGGTTCTAAATCTGTTCAAAACCAATGTTAGGTTTTTCAATGTTTCCTCAAAAGTTCTGGACCACTGGAGGCCAGATACTGCCACTTCCATAAGACACTCAAATGTAGCAGGGGCTATTTGCTAGACCGAACGGCATACACCGAAACTGGAAAAGTCCCTTATGAATAGCAAAAGTCGTCTTATGCTCGTCCTTTTCGCTCATTTTGATTTGCCAGTATCGGGAAGCCATGTCGATTGTACAGAAGAATTTTGCGCCGGGATCAACGGGAAACATAAATTTACGATTAACCAAATAAACCCTAAAAATAGACATGTTACAAAGTGACTCTCTAAAGATCATTGTCACTGACTTTAGTTCTTATTGGCCTATTATGTCTCCTCCATAAGGTCAAATAAAGCACTATGTTCCCAGTCCCAGTGGTACCGATCTTGGTTGAGGTCAGGAACGACACAGTCTAAAGATTCGTCTATACGCGGGATCGGATATGCGTCCTTTCGCGTTACTTGGTTGAGTTTTCGATAATCCACTCAAAACTTGATGGTGGAATCTTTCTTTTTAACTAAAACTATCGGTGATGCCCATGGAGAATTACTTGATTCGATTTTTTCTTGCTGTAACATTTTATTAATTTCAGCTTCGGCAGTTTCGCGCATCTGTACAGGAAGTCTTCTTGGCGGAAGTTTTATAGGCTTTGCATCGGTAGTGTCGATTTCGTGTTCTACTAGGTCAGTGTGACCCAATGTACTATTTGGTTCAATAAAAAACATCCGAGAACTGTGTAATAAGATCACACAACAATTCACGTTCTTTGGTCGTTAATGTTTTTGTTGTCTTATTAAGTAAACATTGGAGGTGGTAAGGGAGACCCCTTTTGTCCTTTCCTTTAACTAAAGGTTTTGTTTGCGAAAAATCGCAAGAGATAACCTCTTCTTTTAGATGTATGGTGGCTACCTGAATGTTCTTTTTAAGAATTTTGGAAATTTGGTGTCGGGTTCATGATACAGAAAATTACAAATGATTCGTCTGTTTTTGCCACTGCCTTGAGCATTACTAAATGTTCCCCTCCCCATTAATTTGCCTATCGGCTCTAAACAGCCGTCAGTTGTTCCTGCATAATCACCCCTGACTTCCCCTTTTACAAAAACTTCCGCATGTGCAGGTATATGAACGGTCTCAGCTATGTGAACCCTAGCACATCTAGTACTATTTTCCCTGAATAATTTTACTTTCAGGTTTGAGGAACAAAGTGTTCCATTGTCCGTATCAATAACAAAACCATGTTTGGACAAGAAATTAAGTCCTAGTATTCCGGAAAGCCCGCCTAATTCTGCTCGATTACAGATTTATGACGCCAATTGCTCAGTTTTACCTAAAACTGACAATGGCTCCCCATCTGCTGTTAACAAAGTTGAAGAGATAGGTAACAGTTTATACTTCGAACAAAACAAATTTTCAAAATTATCTCTAGATATAATGGTCACTGCAGACCTTTTACAATTAAGATGTCAAAACACAAATTTTCAATTTCCACATCTGCAAACCAACAACAGTTTGATATAGCGGATAGCCGTAAAATAGATGGCCTATTTTCTAAAATTTTTGTATCAAATTCTTGTCTCCATTATTGTGGGCTGAACTCTCGGCCTCGAGCGCAGCCCTTTCTATTTTAAATCAGTGGTTTGGGTTGGGACATTTTTATCACTGACTTGTTCAAATCGAACATGTCGCTCCCTTTGTCTTTTATTAAGGGGACAATCCCGACTAAAGTGTATACAGGTATAGCATTCTTTGTTTGTTTTGTAATATGGACCGGTATTTTTATAATGTTGTTCATTACGATCTTTTCGCTTTGTGAGATCTGCTAGAGACTACTGCATGATTTTAACAGTTTTTGATAGTTCATCAAATTTACGTTCCATGGGTTCAAAATTGATACTGTTGTTCGTAACGGCACTGACAAACGTCATTTCATCTGTTTTCGGTTTCCGAAATGGAGAATTTTGTGAGCCATCGAAAGCCTGGAATTCCACGGACAAAGAAATTGCCCTATCCAGAGTGGATGGGTGTGCAAATTGCACATGACGTTTCAACTCGTTGTTTCCCAAACCGGATACATACTGATCTATTATAAGACTTTTTCGCATGCTCATAGGTATGTCCGGGAATGCACGACCAGCAAGTCGTTTTAAGCAACATCCATAGTCAACTGCAGACTCATTTCGGTTCCGGCGTCTACTTCTGAACTCGCAGCGAAAGGCAGTTTCGCGTTCAAGCGGACAAAATCTTCTCAGACTCGGACCAACCATTCCATAATGCAACCTGCTCGAAATGGCAGATATAATCTTGCCATTCTACCTTAACCCCGTCATAATTGTCCGGATCTTTTTCTTTTCTTGCATTTCTTGATAAGCGAGTATCTAAATTGTCCTGAGTTTGACGTGAACACATGTTCTTATTGTACATATCTGGTGTTTTTATTGGGTAATGGTCTGTATGACCTGAGTGTGATTGCGATTTTTATCTCTCATTGTAGGGTGACAAGGTGTCCTGGGCGCAATAGTTCCAGGGCGATTTATTTTCCACTATGATTTGGTTTAGCCCTTGATAGGCTGAAGTATCTTCAGTAACGTACTGATCGTATTGGTCTATTTGTGACCTTTATTTGACATGCCCATGATGGGCACATGGTGGTCATACTATTTATAATATAAACCCCTATGAGAACAGTTTTGTGGTTTTGAGCCAAAAGCTTGGTCACATCTGTTTGGATACGGACGACCAATACCCCTTTCTTGTGTTTGTGTACATGTATTTGTTTCAAAATTTTCAACCAAGTTTGGTTGATTGTCATAAGAAATGCTGTGTATAAATTGTGGTTGGGAAAAATTATCCCTAAGGCCTCTACTATCACTACTACTTGATTCACGTATCACGTGGTTTGTATTAGAATGTTGAGTGACGTCACAATTTTCGACGTCCATATGTGTATTCACGTCGCACAAGGAAGTTGTTGGATCGTGATTTGTAGAAGATTGTTGATTTTGTGGGATTACAAACAACTGTGTTTGCTTGCTCTTCTTGGAAACAATATTAGGCTTTTGTAGAAGAATGTTATCCCTGTTTTTGATTTCATTTATGGCTGAAAAATTGCATTTATGATGGGAAATGCCATGTGATTCCCGGTCATTGCGTTCGACATATTTATTTGTCGAGTGACGATTTGACTCATTCACGAGGCCTAATTCTTGTTCGTGTGGACTTGCAGGAAGACAAACTGGTGTACTTTGCTGTTGTGGTTCCGTATTACTCTTTACAGTGGGTGGCGTATTTACAAAAAGTGTTTGTTTATTGCTAACACTAGTGTCTGTGTGAACAAAATGTTCACTGGTCATAGGACTTTCAGTTAGTTCGGAACGGATATTTTCATTATTACCACAAGGTAAGTTTTTATCCTGTTTGCATGCTTTATTTTGTTGATTTTCAACTGTTTTATTTTATTCTTGACCGTAAATAGAGATCTGAAATACAGACTTCCAAGCGGAGACCATTTTTGTTTTTGTAGACAACAAAATGTCAAAGTTTTAACTCAAAATATTTCAAGTCTTTATCCGCGGACGAGCCCCCAATGTAACCGTTGATTGTGTTGTTTAGTTTTGTCTAAATTATATATGTAAATCAGTTTTGCCAGTCGAACATAAGTTCAAGAACAACACCGCCACATCCCTGGTTCAACAGATAAAGACTGAAGATCATCAAGTTGATGAAATTTCATATGGCTGTTTAATTTGTACAAAATATATAGTTATTACTTCATTCCCTAATTAATAAACCGGCATCAGCCAGTGTAACATGTCTATATATATACTTAGAATGGTACTAAATATAACTTTTTTTCCTAAGACAGTAAATAATGGCTTCGTCTGCAATAACATTCAAAATTCCCGGAACCCCCTTTCCCGGTAGGAAACGGTATTTATAGTTCCAAAGGAAATGAACCCGGCGCCGGGCTGCCGGGTCAACGGGAGTTGGCCCGGTGGAAATTACTGCGCCGGGATCAACGGGAAACATAAATTTACGATTAACCAAATAAACCCCAAAAATAGACATGTTACAAAGTGACTCTCTAAAGATCATTGTCACTGACTAGTTCTTATTGGCCTATTATGTCTCCTCAATAAGGTCAAATAAAGCACTATGTTCCCAGTCCCAGTGGTACCGATCTTGATTGAGGTCAGGAACGACAGCCGTCTAGCCAGATATCATTTGTAACGGACCCTCTACGGACCATTGCGACTACGTTTTGTTCCAATTGGAATTGTAGTGTGAAAGTTTTTTTATAATTCGATTTTTTAACCACTATATGACTTGAGACCATGTTTGGTTCTAATTGGAAAAATTGTTAGTAGTTAACTATGGGGGAAAATCTGCGGTTTTCAAAAAACGTTTTTTGAAAACCGCAGATTTTTCC
>MJUU01013235.1:32047-54751 GCA_002080025.1 Modiolus philippinarum | reverse complement strand
TGCATCAAAATCGGACAAGAAATGAAAAAAATAGATTTTTGAGATTTCCCCCATTTGGGACCCATTTATCTCATTAACGGTACACGTGACATAAAATCCGTTGACATACTTCTGATTCCAAATTTCCTAAGGATCACACTGAAAGAAACCCCATCAAAATCCGATAAATAATAAATATTCTACAGCCCAATATATGAAAACACCTAATTTGGCCCTTTTTGGCCCTTTTTTAAAAAACGGGCGGGGCCACAATACCCAAAACCAATCCCAACCTTCCTTTTGTGATAAGCAACATTATGTTAAAATTTCATAAGGATTGATCAACTAGAACTGAAGTTATTGCACGGAAACGAAGAGTCTACAGACGCCGACGACGCCGACGCCGACACCGACGCCGACGCCGCCAGTATCATACCAATATACGATCTCAAAAATTTTTTTGCGGTCGTATAAAAATTGACCCTGACACCATCATATAGGCCTATCCAATAACTTTGTAAAGTTTTGAGTGATCAGGGTAAGCGTCCTAAAGCTGGAGCTAAAACGGCATGCAGAAATTTTTACTGAAATCCCCAAATTTCACATAAATGGATCGTAAGACCATCCTACCTAGTCTATGAGTCCTTGTTTCAAATAAGAGTGTGATATGTGAAAACGGCATTAACTTGTGAGAACATCATATCTAATAGCTCCATACAGTTGGAGTTGAAGTAAAGTGGCCAAAAGGTTGACAGGTAAAGCATGCGAAAGCTACAGACATTGGTATACTATAATGATAATATGCCCATCGTAAGACAGGCGTGTAAAATTGTTGAATTGAAACAAAAACGAAAAATATATCCAGTCTACAAGAAATGCATTAATGAAGAATCGTTTGACAAATGTTTCAATTATCAAAAAAAAGGTAAAATCCAGGTAAAAGGTAATATAAGTATTTATATTTGTTTAGCAGATATCCCCTTTTACTTGTGACCCCTCGAAATACACAGTGAAATATGTCATGTGACCCACAATATTTTGTCATTTAGTCACAAAGATAATTTATCGATAATGCTGAGGGAGGTAGGATCTTTTCCAGAACTTCTGAATAAGCAATTGTATGTAGCGGGAATTCCGGTATTTATCAATGTACGGGATGTCTAATTTTGACAGTTCGGGAAACAGATTCAGAATTTATTTTGAATTTCAAGTTATCTCTTGTTTTATCAAATATACTGTTAATGCCATTATTCACTTAAATTCTGTCATGTGATTTTTATGAGTGCTCTTTGATTTTTAACTAAAGCGACCTTTCAACCAAGACGCCGTTTTCCAAAACGGTCAAAGGGGAGTAAATCTTAAACTTCCCGCAAAAACGACGACATAGATGATTGCGGCTGTAGTATGCGCATTAACAATAGTGTGATTTGTCTTTAAGTACATCATTCCTGTAAAGTTTGGTTTAATTTGCTTCAGCCTTTACAGAGTGTGATTTTTCCCATGTGGTCCAATGTTAAACCTAAGTTCCGTGCTGGCGGCCATGTTTTTTATCGGATTGGAACAAAATGAGCAATCTTTGTAAAGGACCTTCCATTCATTATTCCTGTAAAGTTTTGTTGAATTTGCTTCAACGCTTTCAGAGGAGTAGATGAAAATGTGATTTTCCCATAAGGTCCTATGTTAAACCATGTTCTGTGCTGGTAGACATGTTTTTTGTCGGATCGGAAAGAAATGAGCAATCTTTGTTAAGGACCTTAACTACATCATTCCTGTAAAGTTTGTTTCAATTTGCTTCAGCCTTTACAGAGCAGAAGATGAAAATGTGATTTTTCCCATATGGTCAAATGTTAAACCTAAGTTCCGTGCTGGTGGCCATGTTTTTTAACGGATTGGAAAGAAATGAGCAATATTTGTAAAGGACCTTCCATACATTATTCCTGTAAAGTTTGGTTGAATTTGCTTCAGTGGTTTCAGGAGAAAATGAAAATGTGATTTTCCCGTAGGGTCCTATGTTAAATCATGTTCCGTGCTGGCCGCCATGTTTTTCATTGGATCAGAACGAAATGAGCAATCTTTGTTAAGGACAGTAAGTACATCATTCCTGCAAAGTTTGGTTCAATTTGCTTCAGCCTCTTCAGAGCAGAAGATGAAAATATCATTTTTTCCATATGGTCCAATGTTAAACCTAAGTTCCGCGCTGGCGGCCATGTTTTTTATCGGATCGGAACAAAATGAGTAATCTTTGTTAAGGACCTACCATACATCATTCCTGTAAAGTTTGGTTGAATTTGCTTCAGTGGTTTCAGAGAAGCAGATGAAAATATGATTTTCCCATAGGGTCCTATGTTAAACCATGTTCCATGCTGGCGGCCATGTTTTTCGTCGGATCGGAACGAAATGTGCCATCTTTGTTAAGGACCTTCTATTCATCCTTCCTGTAAAGTTTGATTCAATTTGCTTCAGCCTCTTCAGAGCAGAAGATGAAAATGTGATTTTTCCCATAGGGTCCAATGTTAAACCTAAGTTCCGCGCTGGCGGCCATGTTTTTTATCGGATCGAAACAAAATGAGTAATCTTTGTAAAGGACCTTCTATACATCATTCCTGTAAAGTTTGGTTGAATTTGCTTCAGTGGTTTCAGAGGAGTAGATAAAAATGTGATTTTCCCATAGGGTCCTATGTTAAACCATGTTCCGTGCTGGCGGCCATGTTTTTCGTCGGATCGGAACGAAATCTGCCATCATTGTTAAGGACCTAAAGTACATCATTCCTGTAAAGTTTGGTTCAATTTGCTTCAGCCTTTCCAGAGCAGAAGATGAAAATGTGATTTTTCCCATAGGGTCCAATGTTAAACCTAAGTTCCACGCTGGCGGCCATGTTTTTTATCGGATTGGAAAGAAATGAGCAATCTTTGTTAAGGACCTTCCATACATCATTCCTGTAAAGTTTGGTTGAATTTGCTTCAGTGGTTTCAGGAGAAAATGAAAATGTGATTTTCCCATAGGGTCCTATGTTAAATCATGTTCCGTGCTGGCCGCCATGTTTTTCATTGGATCAGAACGAAATGAGCAATCTTTGTTAAGGACAGTAAGTACATCATTCCTGCAAAGTTTGGTTCAATTTGCTTCAGCCTCTTCAGAGCAGAAGATGAAAATATCATTTTTTCCATATGGTCCAATGTTAAACCTAAGTTCCGCGCTGGCGGCCATGTTTTTTATCGGATCGGAACAAAATGAGCAATCTTTGTTAAGGACCTACCATACATCATTCCTGTAAAGTTTGGTTGAATTTGCTTCAGTGGTTTCAGAGAAGCAGATGAAAATATGATTTTCACATAGGGTCCTATGTTAAACCATGTTCCATGCTGGCGGCCATGTTTTTCGTCAGATCGGAACGAAATGTGCCAACTTTGTTAAGGACCTTCTATTCATCCTTCCTGTAAAGCTTGATTCAATTTGCTTCAGCCTCTTCAGAGGAGAAGATGAAAATGTGATTTTTCCCATATGGTCCAATGTTAAACCTAAGTTCCCCGCTGGCGGCCATGTTTTTCATCGGATCGAAACAAAATGAGTAATCCTTGTAAAGGACCTTCTATACATCATTCCTGTAAAGTTTGGTTGAATTTGCTTCAGTGGTTTCAGAGGAGTAGATAAAAATGTGATTTTCCCATAGGGTCCTATGTTAAACCATGTTCCGTGCTGGCGGCCATGTTTTTCGTCGGATCGGAACGAAATGTGCCATCATTGTTAAGGACCTAAAGTACATCATTCCTGTAAAGTTTGGTTCAATTTGCTTCAGCCTTTCCAGAGCAGAAGATGAAAATGTGATTTTTCCCATAGGGTCCAATGTTAAACCTAAGTTCCGCGCTGGCGGCCATGTTTTTTATCGGATCGGAACGAAATGAGCAATCTTTGTAAAGGACCTTCCATACATCATTCCTGTAAAGTTTGGTTGAATTTGCTTCAGTGGTTTTAGAGGAGTTGATGAAAATGTGACGGACGGACGGACGACGGACGCCAAGTGATGGCAATAGCTCACACTGACCCTTTGGGTCAGGTGAGCTAAAAAATGATATTTTTGTGATTCGCCCCTTTTGGGCCCCATTTATCTCATGAATGGTACATGCGACATGAAATCCGTTGAAACACTGAAAGAAACACTGAAAGAAACCCCATCAAAATCCGATAAATAATAAAGATTCTACAACAGTCAAATATGTGAAAACATCAAATGTAACCCTTTTTGGCCCTGAAAAAAAAAAAAAAAAAAACGGTGGGGCCACAATAATCAAAACTATGCCAAGCCTTCCTTTTGTGCCAAGGAACATTGTGTTAAAATTTCATAAGGATTGATCAACTGGAACTGAAGTTATTGACCAAAAACAAAAGTGTCTACAGACGACGACGACAATGACGACAACGACAGCACCATACCATTACACAACTGCAAAAATTTTTGCGGTAGTATAAAAATTAGAAATAAGAGTTTGTACAATTGAGTTATTGGATACCATTTTTGTAATATTGTATTCTATGGGAAAGAAATTTAGGCAATCATGTAATATGGGGTACTTTTTAGTAAGGACAATCAACCGATTATTGACTCATTTAAAATATCTTTCCATCTGTCAATTTTTGTACAAATTGTTTTCAACTATAGACGAGTGTCCAATTGGTGAATTTTCCTGGAAAATTTTGACGTCACAATATAGATTTTTGAACGTCACAATGTGGCGTGACGAAATTTACTCTGATTGACGAGGTCAATTGGGGTGAATTCATTCATAAAACAAAATTGGAAACTAGTCTATTGTGAAGCTTTCTGGTCATTTTCTCCAAGTGCTCTCAACGATATTTTAAGTATTCAAGAACTTTATCAAATAGTTTTACTCTGTTCCCCCCATTATTATTGTCTTGGCAAATGATTCTTATCAATATAACATCTTGGTATTTAAAATCAAAATTGTGTTCCCTTAAACTTTTGAACGAACAAGATTTAAAGGGGACAATATCTAACCTATGGGATTTGAATGATATAGACAGATGTACATTTTTATCCTATAGGATACCTTTTCATATTTATTTTATCCTACAAGATATTTTTTCTAAAAGATATTTTATCCCAAAGAAGGATAAAAAATAGTAATGGTGCATTACATGATACCCCGCCACGTTTCACAAACTTTTTGAGTTAAAAGGGGCATAACTCCAGAACTATGTGTACTGCTGAGACCAAAATTATACTTGGCCTGTGTTTTATGGAAAACAATTGAAATACCAAGTTTGAAGACAGTATGTTATTTCATTCACAAGTTATGAGTACGGAACCCTAAAATTTGCAAAATTTCAAAGTTTCAAGGGGCACAACTCCAGAACCCCTTGGACCTTTGAACCCAAAATCAAACTTGTCCTGAGTTTTGTAGTAAACAACTTACATACCAAGTTTCAAGACCTTGTAGTATTTCGTTCACAAGTTATCAGTCGGAAACCCTAAAATTAGCAAAATTTCAAAGTTTCAAGGGGCATAACTCCAGAACCCCTTGGACCTCTGCACCAAAAATCATCTTAACCTGAGTTTTTGGTAAACAACTTGCATACCAAGTTTGAAGACCTTGTGTTATTTCGTTCACAAGTTATCAGTCGGAAACCCTTCGGGGGACAGACGGACGGAAGGACAGACAGACAGACGGACGGATGGACAGACACACGACTGAGGGTATCACATAATACCTCGCCACTTTGTATGGCGGGGTATAAAAATATGTAAGAAGAATATTATTTCTATCCATTAGTTACTGTAAAAATATCCTATGGAATGCTCAGGATGCTTTTTTGGACAAATTTTATCCAGTCAGACATTATTTATTTGGGTTATTATTTATGATTACAAACCCTAGTCCTATAGTATAAGCCTTGGCAGGTTCATGCCATTTATATTCAATGTTTTCGACAGACTTTTATATTTTTTCTGACTGCCCAACCTTTGTGGTTCAGCAGTCAGAAAAATGCAAAAGTCAAATGAAAACATTGAATATAAATGACATGTACCTTAATCTACGAAGGCTTATATTATAAAACTAGCTTAAGAGACTTTATCTCTCTATATCTAACAATAATATTTTTCATATAGATTGTATTTGAGTTTCTACCCAGTTGTGGACCTTTTGAATCCATACTTGCCTGCACAGAAACTGACATTGTATGGGAATCCACAAAAAGTAAAGGGCTACACTGAGTGCAGCATGATACGACCGCAGCATGTAGACCACTGAAATTTCAACAAAAGTAGTTAAAAGCGAATGTGGACACAGTAAAGGTCAGTAAAGAGCTTGACACAATAATTAGATGGACGCAAAAAGAAGCTTGACACAGTTATTAGCTGGAAACAAACTAGGGAAAAAAATCAACCCTTTTGATCACTTATTGATAAAAAAGCGTAAGAGCTATGCAAAATATGTTACTATCAACTAAAACTTTACATCCATAGAAATCCAAAGAAAACAATTCCATCGAAATCTGATGAAAAATAAAGATATGACATATTTAGAAAAATTGCAATTTTGGCCCCTTTGACCCCTTGTAAGAGCCAAGCCAAATCCGTTGCATACTTCTGAAAGCTTAGATCAAGAGGAATCCAAAGAAAAAAATCCCATCAAAATCCTATGAAAAATAAAGATTTGACATATTTAGAAAAAATTTTGCCCCTTTGACCCCTTGTAGCTCGGAAACGGTAGAGCTACACAAAATCTGTTGACATACTACTGAAAGCTTAGAACAAGAGGAATCCAAAGAAAAATATCCCATCGAAATCCAATGAAAAAAAAAGATTTGACACATTTAGAAAAATTGCAATTTTGGCCCCTTTGACCCCTTGTAGCTCGGAAACAGTAAGAGCCACACCAAATCAGTTGGCATACTACTGAAAGCTTAGATCAAGAGGAATCCAAAGAAAAAATCCCATCGAAAGCCGATGAAAAATAAAGATTTGACATATTTAGAAAAATTGTAATTTTGGCCCCTTTGACCCCTTGTAGCTCCGAAACGGTAAGAGCTACGCCAAATCCGTTGAAAATGCTGAAAGCTTAGATCAAGAGGAATCCAAAGAACAAAATCCCATCAAAATCCGATGAAAAATAAAAATTCTACATAATCTGCAAATTTGCAATTTTGGCCCTGTTCGGCCCCTCATAGCTGGGAAAGGAAACAAGTTACCAAAAAATCTAATAGCTGAGCACCATATTAATTTTTTGCAAGGAATCCATTGAAAAAAAATGCATCAAAATCGGACTTAAATAAAAAAAATATTTTTGGGGGGATTTGCCCCTGTTGAGCCCATATATCTCGTGAGCCATACATGCTACGTGAAATCGGTTGGCATAGCCCAGATTGGACATTTCCTCAGGAGCACACTGAAACAAACCCCATCAAAATCCAATAAATAATAAAGATTCTACAGTCAAATATGTGAAAACACCAAATTTCACCCCTTTTTGGCCCCTTTTTTTAAAACGGGCAGGGCCACCAACTCAAAATTAAAACCACTGTTTACACGTGTGCCAAGATACATCATACTAAAATTTCATTATGATCTGTCCACTAGAAGCAAAGTTATGCTGTCCACAGACGCCGACAACGCCAACACCATACCATTATATGACCGCAAAATTTTTGCTGTCATATAAAAACTAAGCATTCAAGAGTGATTTAAACATTGAATGTTTGAGGTAAATACTACTTTAGAAAATTTACACCCAACATAAATTATTTAGGTATAAAATATATAGGTATATTCATCTATTTGATGATAATTTTATTTTTGACTTTCAATATCCATGCAAATAATCAAAATAGAAAATTTCCAAATGTGGGAATCTTTTGATCTCAAACAAGTCAAAAGTGACAAGATCATTATAAAAACCAGGCACCAGTGAGCCCTTACTCACTAGTAATACCCGTCTCTCAACTACAGCTTCTAAAGGCCTGCACAAATTTGAAAATTATCTACAATATGGCATGGCAATTACACAAAGCTTGTGATAAAATGTATGAAATACTCTTGAAGAGAAAACTGTATAATATGCTGAAAACTTACTATACAACTCAGTGTCAAAAACTGACTAACTCAGTAAACTGGAAGTACATGTCGTATCCCAACAAGTCTGAAATTGCATCCACAATATGGCATGACCATACAAAGTTTGAAGTTAATTTGTATCATTTACCATTGGCCATTGCAGATATAAGCTTGAGAACAAGAGGCTCTAAAGAGCCTGTATTGCTCACTTGGAACCCTGGTTAACATCGACAGTCTTTGTTAAAGGGCCAAATGGTAACCTATGTTTCCTCGTAGTGGTCATCCTGGATAAAAGGCGAACCTGAAAAACATCTATTTTTGCAGGGCCGTCCCAAGGACTATTTTTGCCAAGTTTGGTTCCAATTGGCAATGTAGTTTCAGAGAAGATTTCTATTTCAATGTTAAATCTAAGGAAATTTATGTTAAATCCCCAGCCTCAAATGGCTTGTTGGTTTTTACTAAAAAATTATCTGCAAATAATTGATATAATTATGCATGCAAAGCTACCATTATTTCATGCTTATATCATGTATATTAACAATTTTAACTGATTTGGGGAAAAATCAAGAAAATATTGTGGTAGTTGGATGTTTTGTGTGACACAAGCCATTAAGGCTGGGGATTTAACATAAAATTCCCATAGGATTAACATTAAAAATGAAAAGGGGCCTTTAACCTTAAGTTGTTTCATAAATTCATGCAAGAAGAGAAGGGAGGGGGTACAAATTTGATTGAAACAAGTGACCTTGTCCATGTACCCGTGTCCCCTAGACTTAAGTCAAAGCAGGGACAGTATATTGCCTACATAGGAACACCAAAGCACAACTTGCTATTGAAGTAAAGGGAAACAACCATGCCTAACTCATAAAAGACAGCTGCAAGAACACTTTTATCAATAAAAACACACAACTTGAGCTGAGCTGACCAGAGGAATGTGTTTTGCTCTTCACCAAAATAGAAAATGACTTTTAAAGTTGACCAATATAAGGACTAAAACATTATGATGATTGCCCAGTGTGTTGGGCAGAATTGTATATTTTGTCATTTAGATTTTACTTCCCACATAGCCCACATACCGTATACATATTGATAAAATATTAGTGTATTCTTGAAGAGAGGATTACACATCCAGCAAATCGTACCCGATTTTATAGAGAGAGTGACAACAAGAGTCGGAAATAATTTTTATCAATATATCAATTGATATTAATGAGGTATATTGATAAAATTTCCTTCTCCTTAGCCACGTGTGTACAGTACACGTAGATCTACAGTATTCATAGTAAGTGACAAATTACGGCATGTATGGTTGCTTCTTGAGAACAAAAATAATGATATACCTTTTAAGCTTTTCCTCGGTCATGGATATAACATAGCCCAGAATCACTGGGGTAAATGTGATATCCGTAACTGCAGTTACCGATATCCCAAGAGGCGGACGCAGTTTCGGCTAAAAATTATGACCGTCGATTTTGTTATGATAACGCATTATTCCTCAGCATTTCTTAACTTATTTGAAATATTACTTTATTTGGATCTGAACTGCTGAAGGGTTTTTCATAGTTTAATCGCTGAACAGAGATATATCCTCTACAAAAAACAGCGGTGATGTCGGTAACTGAAGAAACTGATATCCGTAACTGATATTCAATTTCCTAATAAAGATGTCTGTAACTGTAGATTTATGTTACATCTGTGTCATTTCTAATTCTTGTTTTGGAGGATCAGACGAACAAACTTTAGCTCAGTCAACCCCATTGCCCTAACTTACCGTCAAGTGGACATGATCAGTCTCCCGTTTCATGTATCGTTTATAAAAAGAAAAGAAAACGGGTCTTTGATAGTTTCAGAAAATCAAATTACACTATTTAATTTCTTTATTTATATTATCACCAAATATTATTAACATTTCTGAAAAGTTTTGAACAAGATGAGCTTTTCAATTCGAATTTGTAATTATAATTTATTATTTTGTAATTACAATTTACTAATTTGTAATAACCATTTACTAATTTGTAATTACAATTTACTAATCTTTAATAACAAATTAGTAATTTGTAATATTTTTTTTACTAATTTGTAATTAGTAATTACAATTAAGTAATTTGTAATTACGATTTATTAATTTGTAATTGCACATTAAAAAAATTGTGTTGTGTCCCTAATAAGCTTCCGTCTATAACCGGTCTTTGAGAGCTTCAATAAATATTCCAAAATCAAATCAGTAAATCAGATTTTTGAATTCCGAATGTAATATTTTAAAAATTTCTCATCTAGACATCTATATGATGGAATTATACCACTTCTTGACCAAACTCAGAAAACATCAACAGAGAGATTCCAAATATACCTTATTAAAATACAACCGATAAAATCCAAGTTATACATAAAGTTCCAGTCAAACGCTGTTTTTTTTTCGCTCTTGGTCCCCCACGGATATCATACAAAAAATCTACCATCATCAGTAAAGTATAGCTAATTCAGCTGGCATATAGAGTTTCAGGTTAGAACCATGAATACTTCAAAAGTTTTTACTTATTACCGGATAACTCGAAATACAATTTCGCCCATTTTTATGGCCTGAGGGTAAATTAAAAAAAATCCGAAATCTGCGAACAGACAAGTTTTAAAGTGTTAATTAAAACAAATAAAGGTGTAAGAGTAAAGGTATAAGAGAAGTTCGACCACAATCTTTTTTTTTTCGTTTTAAAGGCAAGCTAGACGTCTTACCCAAAGTAATGTGAATTGATTTGATTATGGAGTTTTCTTCATTCATCGGATATCGCAAAACGAATTTTCGCCCAGAATTTACCGTTGGGGAATTTCGCCAAAAATATTAATTTTCCCCTAACAGAAAATCCAAACCTATAGTGTAATACCGCCATTTACCGAAAACGTGTAAAAGATGATAGAGAAAAAATAACAAAAAGGATCTAAAATAGAAAAGCCAAAATTCAGCTAAGGACAGAGCTATGCACGAGGGAGATACTCCTTAGTTTTAAACAAAAATGATTAAACTTAGAAAACACGAAATAAAAAGAAAAGCCATCCCTTTAAGCATAAATTCGACTTTCATAGGTTTATTTCGTTTGGTTTTACAACAATACAATATACAAACATCAAGAAACTATCACAGATACATTTCTCAACAATTTTTCCGTATGTCGTACCAGAGGGAGCATAATTTCTACAAAACATATTTGACCAGGGACTCTTCTTTGAACTCCTTTGGTGATGCTTAACAAATCGGAAATAGATTTGAACTGAACGGTTACAAAGGGTATATTCGACAAGACCTTGCCTTTCAACTGCCTTGTGGCACCGTGAAGAAAAAGCTGCAGTGTGTACTATCTAATTCTCCGAGAAATAAATTTTCTAAAAGAACCTACAAAGCGTAAGAACGGCGGCAAATTAAAATAACTTTATTAAAGTTCCGTCGTCTAAATTGTTGTCCGCTTTATGAAATGAACTTGTAACTTAACCAATATATTCAAATAGATTCACACATCTGTCAAATACTGCTCCCCAAGTCAGTTAGTCGTTCTCCTTCTCCATACCAGTTACGGATATCTTCACTTTCAGTTACGGACATCAGCGAAAATTTATTTTTGTCAGTTACCGACATCACCGCTGTTTTTCGTACGGCTAATTTCTCTGTTAAGCGATTAAATCATGACAAACCTTTCAGCATTTAAGTTACAAATTTAGTAATGTATCAAATAAGATTTGAAACGTAGGAGAATAATTCGTTATTATTACAAAATAGACAGTCATAATATTTAGCTGAAAAAGTGTCAGCCATCTTGGGATGTCGGTAACTGCAGTTACCGATATCACATTTACCCCAGTGCTTATGCAAGATCCTATTAATCTATGCATATTCTGTATGTGAAACTTTTTTGCATTGGTTTTTTTTTATTATAAATTGAAAAAGGTGAAAAAGTTGAAATATTTATGCAAAAGAATGAAGGGAAATAATTCGAAAGATTAGAAAAATATGTACCCAGGAATATAAGAATCCAACATAGACAGAAAAATCGCGGAATACCCAAGGGGAAAATTTCAAGTACATGGACAAAGGTTGCCAAGTCCAAGATGCAAGAAATCTTACCTAAGGGTGTCTTAAGATTTTTTGTATGGCTCTCTTGCTGGGGTTTTATTATTTCTCTCCCTCTCAGAATCCAAAAATCATCAACGCCAATGTTGATGTCAGTGAATTACTTTTCCTGATATTATTATGCATGGAGCACAAGTCTGAGTGTAGGATTTTTTTTGGTGTCAAAGATTTAAGCATTATGATGTGTTTTGATTCAAGTTTTGTCGTACTAAGGCAGCCAATATTCTATTTAATACTTTTTACATTTATTTCTAACATGGCTCTTGTTAATCGTCAACCAGTATAATACTCGATAACCATATATTTCGCACATGCACATATGGTATCGGAATATGAGTAAACAGGATGAAAAACAACAATGTTTTTAATTTTGTTTGCCTTAGTTTATGAAGGAAATAAANCTTTCCACCTTTCGTTCTCCATTGCCTAAGTACCCGGACCTAAGTATCTCCACAAACTACAATCACGCTTTGTTTAACACAATTGAAAAGTCTTTGATAGTATTTGTATATTATTGATTATTGCACAATACCTCATCTTTATTTATTAACTTTTGGTTTAAAATTTATACATTACTGTTCTTATACTTTTTATCATATCTATATTTATAAATCTGGCTAAGCGATATTGCAATACCAATCCCATCATCCTCTACCTGTAAACCTGTTCCCATTACAACCTATAGTAAATGTTTATAATACTTCAGTTTCAACTTCCACAAGGAAACAGAAAAATTAAAACCACGCCCCGTTTTATCAGGACGAAACTGGACGCCATTTTGATTTTCGTGAATCTGAAATTCCTATTGGTCAATAGTCTTCTGCGCATGCGTTCTCCTCACTGCGCAAGCGTACTCCTCAATTCCCCCCAAGAACTATCTGTATACCTAGGCTATTCCATAGCCTAGCTAAATAGAATAGAATAGAATACTTTATTTGACCAAAGGGGCAAATAAATGATTTGACAAAATATCAATAATAACAAGAAGTTTAAACACACACACTGTATGTAATACAGTAAATATTTTAACATGTATCAGAACCACCCAGATCCCTGTCAAACTGCAAGGGACACCAAGGGACAATGCAACAGAACCAATATACTCTACTAGTTATAAATATAAATATTTTAATTCACTTGTCCATTTCGTTGCTCATTCATAAGTACATGTAGGATTGCTAAAAAGATCAAACACAATTACCAAAAAAGTATGTGTATATTTTATATATGTATATTGCTACAAAAGTAAAGAACATTGAAGAACATTAAGTACACTTGTAGAATTGGTTCTCCCCGTGTCCCATGCAGAAAGACAAACAATCCAGGATAATTCTATATATAAAAATAAAAACAAAGCATGTTTCACCAGTGGCTACGATTACATGGAAAAGTAGTCCCAAGAAAAATAATTATTGTTAGCTGACACCACACCGGAACCGAGACTAGTTATGGAACTGGCAATTATTTTCACCGTTTTGAGCCGAATCCTTATATAGGGAAAATACATGGCAAATCACATACCGTATCATCCAGGGCTGAGTTACCGATATCAGCCCGAGGGCTGATATTGTTGGGGCGATGATACGACATGTCGTGATACGGATTTTGCCGTGTATTATACAGTTTATCATATTTTTAAACAGAGGACTACTTAAACTTAAAAATGTGGTCAAAAATTGAAATCGTTTTTTTCAAATAAAAAAGTCATATCAAGGATTTGTATCACTATACAAATCCTTGGTCAAATTGATTGATTGATTGATTGAATATTGTTTAATAACAAAATAACGAGATACATGAGTATGTGAGCTGTTAAAAGGGATGAATCTATAATCTAAAATATGACCTAAAGCACAAAAAAACATGGCAAAAATATATTGTTTATATTGTTTAACATCTATTGAGCAATATTTCAGCTATATCAAGACGAGAACAAGTTTGTTAATTAATAATCACTTTGGGGTATGGAAAGGGTCATGGGACGGGGAATTCTGACTGCAACTGGAAAAATAGGGTTAAATCGAAAGGGACGGGGAATTTAGCCTTGTAGCCGATCACCTACGGACCACTCAAAAAGAGCTTGCTACTAGGGTTCTTTAACGTGCAGGAAGCGTGGCATTTCTTCCAACACGTGGACCTGAGTTTACATCCCATCCGAAAGATGGGTTGTGTATTTATTAATCCCGCACAACCATGGAATGGGTCCTATTTCTATATCCCGGTGTTCCCTCGGGGTCAGCCCCGTTTAGGAGGGGTCATACCCCGCAAACCGGAGATACTATGTCCTATTTCTATACCCCGGGGTTCCCTCGGGGAACGATCAAATTGAAAAAAAAGTTTTGGAATAGGGTAAGATACAGGGCTAGCCATGCGATAAAACTGATGTGTGATAAAGGGTAAGCCATGCGATAAAGGGAATGGGATAAAGGATATGACGTCATAGTGTGAATATGGAATGAAAAAAAAAACGCCATGCACTGTATCACATATTTTGATCTATTATACTGCTACCTTTCTATTTGCGTCAAACTACATTGACTCTATAAACGTAAGTGATATACAGTCACTGACCGTATAACGCTACGTCAATGACGTCAACAATGTGTTTCCGTAGAAATTGTTCCATGCATGATGTTGCAAGAAAGCATGGATTCATCTCAAGCTAACGACGTCCGCTTTACTTTTTGAATCATCATTCGCCGACATATGCTTGTTATATGTTGCAGTATAAACACAATAATAGTACATTGACTTGACATAAACGAAGTACAAGGATTCGGCTCAACACCGGGTGAAAATGCTCGCAAGTGGCTCGCATTTTCCCACCTTTCTTAACCTCATCCTTATATTTTAAAATACCATACGCATGCAAAGAGTCGTACCCCCCCCCCCCAAAAAAAAAATCCAAGTGCTAGGATACATGAAATCAATTAATGATGATACTCAAAACCTAACGTCAATTTCTTTATTCAAAAATAAATTCAATCAAGATCTGAAAACCCACAAAATACTTTTCCATTGGACCTCGACTGACATGACTTGGTCCACTTCGTCCCACGGGGAGACAGGTTGACTCTATTTTCTTCCAATCTATTTCTATGAGCCATTTTCTTTGTTTCTCCCCATGTTCGGTTTGTTTTCTGCAGGTATGGTGTCAATCCTCTGTGCAAGGTTTTCTATGGCCATCCTCTTTCTTTTCCCATGTCGGTTCCACTCTGTTACTTGTTTTGTAATGTTACTGTTTTGCTTTGTTAGAGAGTGTGACCGATCCATTTCAACCTTATATATTTGATGGTCACTAGTGTCTATGTGTTGCTGTTTGGTTCTCCTCCATAGATCGATGTTGCTGATGGTATCTGGCCACCTCACTCTTATGATGTTTGTAAGACAGCGATTTATAAAGACTTGGAGTGTCTTGATTGAGGATTCTGTTTTTCTCCAAGTTTCTGATCAATATTGAAGGACTGGCTTTACGTTTGTATTAAATAGCTTTATTTTGGTGTTGGTTCTTAAGCTGTTGCTTCTCCAGATAGGTCTTAACATCACAAAGCATGTTGTGTTTTCCTTATGCGGGATTTTATGTCCTCATCTGTTCCGGCAGCTGCGCTAGTGGTGCTCCCAAGGTATGTAATTTCGTTGTCATCCCATATTCCACAGTTTCTAATTTTATTTTTTTTCTCTGTTGGTGTTCATTCTCATGGTCATCGTCGTTTGAGGATAAACGTAGAGACCAGTTTGTATTGCTGTTATTTTAAGACAGGAGGCCTTATGATGCATGTCTTGATAGCGATGAGATATTATTCATTTTTCGTCAGCAAAATCAAGATTCTCTAGACGAGTATTCAATGTTCATTCCATTCCTTTAGGGTTCTCATATAATTTTCTGGACAGTCACTGTATACTTATAAACTAATTATAACTAGATTTGATGCATTTAAATTTTTGATTTCTCTTTTTTTTTTGTTATCTTTATCAATCTATGTCACACATGCCTCTCTGTGGGTCTCATCTATGGAAATAAAATATTTGTATTTGCATAATGTTTTTCTAACCAAATCAATCACCATAAGGAAGAGAGGAGGCAACATAGTCTAACATCAGTGGAAACAGTAAATGGTTCCGTTGGCAACAAAATCTGTTATCAAGTTCTTAGATAATTTTCTGAAAAAAAACATAGTGGCGTAGAATTTTTCACATTACTTGATGGTCTATAGCGTCAAAGGCTTTCTCAAAATCAGTATAAGAGGTGTTAACCACTCAATAATTTATTCTACAATTATCCTCAGTGTAGAAGTTTGGTAAACACATGAACTCTCTTGTCTAATTCCTACACCCTACTTGTTTGTCTCTCAAAGCCTTATCCACTTCTGTTTTTATTCTTTGTAGTATAATGCAAAATAGTAATTTGCTTTGTATTGATAGGAGTGTGATGTCTCTCCAGTTGTTGCATGGTGATAAGGCTCCTTTCAGGGTAGTTTTACCAGGATCCAATATCGCCAATATTTCTATCCATATTCTGTTGAACAGATCATTGATGGAGTGCCTAAACTTAGATATTGTCCATGGCTTACGTAACCTGGAGTGGTATGATATCTACTTCTCCTGATTTACCATTCTTTAAATGTTTGATTGCTATTTCGACTTCTGCTTTTTTTATGTCACCAACATTGATATTGAGTAAATGCCCTACATCTATATCAGGTGGATCTGTTGGAGGTAGTCTATATAACAACTCTTCAAAGTGTTCTTTAGATTTAAGACCAGTTAGGTTTTAGGAATAACATTACTATTCCTGTCCTTCACTGGGTCATTCGAACTTGAAAGTTTCCCACTGAGTTGTCTGGTGATGCTAGAAAAATATTTGAGTTGTGTAAGCTCGTTTATCTTTTCACAGGTCTTCTTAACTCCGTTTCCTAATTGGTTCTAGATGTTCTGTGCTTGTCGTTTTGGGATTTCCAGTTGTTGCCCCTAAGATCTTTTCTTTGGCTTTTCTTCGTTTCTCAATCTTGGACCATGTTTCAACCGACTTCCATTGTTTTCAATTTCTTTGTACATAGCCAATTTTCTCTTCACATGTTTGCATGATGGCTTCTTTTGTTTGTTCCAATGTAGTATTCATATCATGGTTCTCGTCAAATATTTGGAGTAAAACTTATTGTGTAGTGCCATTCAAAAGTCACTTTTCAAGTTTTGGTTTTTTTAGTTTTCCAACATTAAACTTCTTGCTTGCTGCCACATGTTTTTCACTGACTTTACTTTTAATTACTAATAGATTGTTGCTAGCGGTAAATAGCGGTCTTTTCTGCGTCAGCTCCTCGAGCGTTTGTTTCCTATGTCTTGCAGTGATGTTCTCCAGCGATGTGCTATGGCAATATGATCTATTTAATTCTCCGCATTCTAGGTGGTAATATCCAAACGAAATTGTAAATTGTCTGGTGTGGGAAAAGTGTTCCTTCAATATCAAAATGATTTACAGCACAAAAATCAGCAAATAAATATCCATTTCCTGTCTGATCACCACGCAATGTGCACCGATCACCCTTTCTCTTCCTTCTCTATCCTCTCTATGTGCTCCGACCTTCGCATTTAGATCTGTCATGATGATAAGAATATCTCTTTTTGATACTTTGTTGACTGTTGTTTGAAGGGAGGTGTAAAAATCTTCCTTAATATTATCTTCTGTTTCATTTGTCGCTGCATATAGTTGTATGATTGTAGTTTTCTGCAAGTATGTATCAAATAACAAAATACCGAAGTTACTGTCAATTTAATTTCTGCATATGCGCATTTCGACAACTTATGTCTCTTCAGTGCAGATCAAACCAAAACATCAAATCTGGCTTCAATATTCCTTCATGACACAAAATCCAATTCTAGTGACTTCTTTGATGTTTTTGTTAGAAAAAATCCAGCCCGCTTCTCATGTGGATCATCCTCACCAAGTCTATCCGTTTCTTTAGCCATTTGCATGATTTTTCAACATTTGTTTAAAGTTTTTACATTCCAGAAATACTATTCTTCGGCTTTCGCGTCATGCGTTGCTCTCGGGTTTGTTTGCTTTGTTTTCCCTCTCTCTCCAGTCCAAGACGAGTAAGAGTATCTGCTACTGTAACTGTTTCTGTGACTAACCTTTTTACGTATTGGGTAATTGGTCCCATGACAACCTGCCGGTCTCGAGGAGAGTCTTCACCTCGACTTAGACTAAATATTATTTATTGACAACTCCGCAATGAAGTTAGTAACCTAAAACACTATTTAATTATTTCTCCCACATTTGTCTGAGAGCTCCCAATGTGGATGTGGATATGGTATTGAGGATAATTTAATTACTTTCGGGTTTGTTCTATAATATTCAATAAAGGCCTACGCGGAGCGCAGCATATAACGACCGCAGCATGTCGACCAAAGAAATTTGAACAAGTGTCATTTAAAAGTGAATGTGGTCACAGTTAAGAGCTTTACACACTATCTTGATGGCTTGACACAGTAATTAGCTGGACGTTAACTAGGGAACATTAAAATCAGGTTTTTTTTTATCCCTGAAAGCTCGAAAACTGTAAGAGTTCTGCGAAATATGTTGATATCTAATGACAGCTTACATCAAGATGAATCCAAAGAAAAAATTCCGATCATAATCCGATTAAAAAGAAAGATTTTACTTATTTTCAAAAATTGCAGTTTTGGCTCTTTTAATCCCCTATAGTTCGAAAACAGTTAGAGAAACGTAAAATCCAATCACATCCTACCAAAGCTTACAACAAGAGGAACCAAAAGAAATAAAGGACTACGCCGAGAGCAGCATGTCGAACACTGACATTTGAAAAGTTTAATTCAAATTGAAACAACGGCAGTAGAATACCGAAGGAACAAAGGGGTGAAACTCACAAAAATCGAAGTCCAAAGACAGGGCAAAAACGAGAACACAGAAAACAATGACGCTAGACACAAAAACAATGACGCCAGACAGACACAAAGCACAGAACCAGAAACCACAACATTCAGAACAAAGGCACTCACAGTGTGAACTCTAGTGAAACTGAGAGTGACATCAGGTGCTCCGGAAGGGTAAGCATGTCCTGCTCTGTTAACAGCACCCGTCACACTGTGAGTGATTCAATGTGGGAAAATGTCAATCCGGGAAGACGTGAATCTAGCTGAAAATGTCCACTTTCATTTGGGATACTGACACGTCATATCTTTCAATGATGCTATGGTGACGGCCATAGAATTTCTTGAGGGATGAAATTAACAAAGGTTGAACAAATCCCTGACTAAGCAGCTTTTGGGACAGTGTTTTTGCTCTGTTCAAAAAATCACTGTACAAACTACAAGTGAGTGTGGACATTTTTTAGCTTGACATAATAATTAGATGTCTTGACCCAGTCATTAGCTGGACACAAACTAGGGAAAATAAAAATTAGCCCTTATGATTCCTTAAATATTTCGGAAATGATAAGAGGTATGTCAAATTGGTCAACATACTACTTAAACCTCACTATAAAAGGAATCCGAAGAACCGAACCCCCATTAAAATCCGATAAAAAAAAAAGATTTTACATATTTTGAAAGTTGCAATTTTGGTCCCTTTGACCCCTTAATGTTCGAAAATGGAAAGAGCTACGCCAAACCTTTGTCAAACTACTAAAAGCTTACAACAAGACGAATTCAAAGGAAAAAATCCCATTAAAATCTGATCAAAAATAAAGATTTCACATATTTAGAAAAATTGCAGTTTTGACCCCTTTGACCCTTATGGCTCGGAAACAGTCAGAGCTACGCAAAATCTATTGCTTATATCAAAAGGTATCCGTTCGGCCCTCATTGCTGGGAAAAGAAACATGCTAACAAAAATCTATTGGTTGAGCCCTGTGTTAATTTTTTCATAGAGAGTCCATTGAAAAAAAATACATCAAAATCGAACGAAAAAATACAAAGAATAATTTTTTAGAGATTCGCCCCTTTTGGGCCCCATTTATCTAATGAAGAGTACATGCGATATGAAATTCGTTGACACACTACTTACTGGAAATTTCTTCAGGAGTACACTAAAAAAAATCGCATCAAAATCTGATAAATAATATATATTCTACAGCCAAATATATGAAATACCTTCAATTTTGCCCTTTTTGGTCCCTTTTTAAAAACGAGAGGGGCCACAATATCTAAAACCAATCCAAGCCTTCCTCTTGTGCCAAGGAAGATTATCTTAAAATTTCATAAGGATTGATTGACTGAAAAATTAAGTTATTGACCAAAAGCAAAAGTATCTATAGACGCAGACGACACCGACGACAACGACGCCAACGATCACGACGACAACAGCACCATACTATTATACGACCTCTTTGTTGCTGTCGTATAAAAACTCGCATTGAAATCCATTTAAAAATAAAGATTTGATATGTATTTCAAAAATTGCAATTTCGGACCCTTTGAACCCATTCGCTCAGAATCGGTAAGAGTTATGCAAAATATATTGTATAGTTCTGAAAATTTAAAACAAGAGGAATCAAAACAAAAAAATCCCACCGAAAGCCGATGAAAAATAAGGATTTTACATATTTCAGAAAACTGCAATTTTGAGAGCTCCGAAAAATCCATTGACATACTACTGAAAGCTTACCACAAGAGTAATCTAGAAAAAAAAATCCCATCGAAATCCGAAGAAAAATAAAAATTCTAGGTAATCTGCACATTTGCAATTTTAGCCCCATTTGGTCCCTTACAGCTCCGAAAGAAACAATTTATCTAAAAAATCTAATTGTTAAGCTCTTTGTTAATTTTTATAAGCAATCCATTGAAAAATGCATCAAAATCGGACCAAAAATTTAAAAAAACTAATTTTTTTAGATTTGCCCCTTTTGGGCCCAATTATCTGTTGAAAGGTACATGTGATGTGAAATCCGTTACACTCTTCTGATGGGGGGCACACTTAACGAAACCCTATCAGAATCCGATTTGGCTCTTTTTTTTAAACTTGAGGGACCACAATATTCAAAACCAGACAAAGCCTTCCATTTGTGCCAAGGAACATTGTATTTAAATGTCATAAGGATCGATTAACTAGAACTCAAGCTATTGACCAAAAACAAGTGTCTACAGACGACAAACGACAACAATGACAACGACGACGACGACAGCACCTACTACTATACGGCCTCAATTTTTTGCGGTTGTATACAAATAATCATGACATACAAACAAAGCGTTACGAAAATGACAATAAACAATAAAGGCCACCTGACTATAAAGGGTAGTATTTTTCTTCCCTCTGGTGCCTGTTTTAGACAGGTTAAGCTGCAGTTTCCCAGATGAACCTACAGACATGTATAGGTAAATCAATAATCCACGTTTCTTATCCCTAGAACAAAAATAGGGGTTAATAATCCATATCCCTAAAACAACGCTTGGAGGTGAGGAAGTTGCCATACTCCTTACTAAATTTCATAAATCTTGCTAATATAATGTCATATTTTGACTGGCGTGGCATGCCTAAGTTTGAGACTGGACATAAACATGAGGGTGAATTATTTAATTTCAACACGTACCAACACCTTCAGCTCTTATAGATCTTTGATTTGGACCTACTAATGACCAATGCCCTGAGAGTTCATACAAAAATTCTGACACCCCCAGTCAGCATGCCCATTCACGTACTGCAGTACGTAATTCACATACACTATAAAACATGCACGTTGAATTTCACAAATCAAAACGTGCAAGCCCGTACATTTGAAAATTGATCATTGAACATTGTGGTTTTCAGATCAAAATTTATTGTTCAAATCAAAAGTGAAAGGAAAATAGTTGTTGGTATATGTCATGCAACTTGAAAGGTTCCTTGCAGAGCCGATTTAAGTAGCGAAGTAAAGATACTGGTATGCATATGTACCCTAAAAAACACATTGTACCCCAACCGAAAAAGCAGTGGGCATGCTGGGCCTCTGTGAAGTTGCTACATATTATGTGAGTCGATTGCTGGGCTTCAACTCTCTAGCCCAAATGGTAATGGTATTAAAAATTTCTATGATTATTAGATATCGGGAAAACGAATTTTCGTCCATAATTTGCCCCTAGTGAACTTGACAGAAATTCCAAACCTACTGTTCACTACTGACGATTATACTCTAGAATGTTACCGAGTTTCAAATTTGTATCTTGCTATATCCAAAAAAAACTAAGGTTTTCAGTTTACACGTGTGTATTAGTCTTGGATAATATAGATTACACAGTTACGCTCTTGCCCAATATGAAATTTACTGACCGTTTATATACCATATTACATACTGTGTAATGTTTATATATTGCCGAGAGTCCGGTACATTGTCAAACAAGTGATGACCTTAAAAGATGTCTCGCCTGTCCCTGCTGGACTCTAAATTGATGTGAAATCTAAGTGAACTAATCAGAAAAGTGAACATGCTCACTAGACTGTGAAATTGAGGTCAAGGACAAAAGTCACCTGCCAGACTGACATGTACTACCCAAGACCAACCTACATACCAAATATTATCAACCTACCACTTCTAGTTATTG
>MJUU01013235.1:10177-31457 GCA_002080025.1 Modiolus philippinarum | reverse complement strand
CCACTAGACCGTGAAATTGAGGTCAAGGTCACATGACAAATGTCAGACTGGCATATACCCAAATAAATCTTGCTATAGGACAAATATTGTGAGTCTAGAGGCTACAGTTGCTGAGAAATAGACATGAATGTGAAAATTTAACAAAGTCACTGAACCATGAAATTGAGGTCAAAGAAACATGACAGGTGTCAGACTGGCGTGTACCCATATAGATCTCCCTACAAACAAAATATGACGGGTCTAGGTGTAACAGTTACTGAGAAAAGGACTTGAATGTGAAACTATGTCGCTGATTTTCTAAGTTCACTGAACCATGCAATTGAGGTCAGGGCAACACGACAGGTGTCAGACTGCCGTGTACCCATATAGATCTCACTATAGACCAAATATGACAAGTCTAGGTGTTATAGTTCCTGAGAAAAGGACTTGAATGTGAAACTATGTCGCAATGTTTATGTGCTTATTGAACCATGAAAACAAGGTCAAGGTCATCCAAAATATATGCTGCTGGAAAGGTCATCACTTGGTGGTGCAGTGGACCAAAAATGATGTTTGTATGTATTACCCTTGAAAAGTTATGAAGGTTTTAGGAAAAAGTTTACGCCGCCGCCGCCGCCGTCGCCGTCGCCGTCGCCGGATTCCTATACCTATGTCTCGCCTTCAGCGACTTTCGTCGCAGGCGAGACAAAAACTGTTTAAAAACGTACAGTGACGCCGCATAATGGCGGTCACTGACGGTATATTAATCAGTCATCCAAGATTCAAGATTCTTTATTCTCTAAAAACCATAGATAAACATAGGTACAGAGAGCAATTAAAAATACATATATACAAATATACAATAAATAAACACTTATATAGTAAACAATAAGCATATTGCAGTCAAGATATAAAATACTTATTTTAATTATCTGGAGAATTTCGCAGATTGATAATTTTTAATAACCTACACAAGTTTTTTAGTGTGTTTCTATTTTTACACTGAAACAGCTTTTTGCATTTCAAAGTATTGATTCTGTACAAACAATATTTCGGTGAATATTGTTTACGCTCTTTTTTTAAAGATTTACATTCCAAAACAAAGTGAAATTCGTCACCTATTTCTTCATCACTACATAAATGACATATTTTATTTTCTCTTTTTATATTTTGCCACCTTCTAACTTCTATAGGCAATATATGATTAGCTACTCGAAATTTGCAAAATGTAAGCGCATCTTTATATGGTAAAATATCGAGATATTTTTCATCCGATATGGAATATACACGGTAGGCGCGTGACGTCATTTGACCAATCACAGTCTTAGGAATTTTCTAGAGGCAAGATATTGTAATAATAAATGTGACGTTACAATACAAGGAGCAGAGCAAGAGTATAACGTTATGTTACGTTGAATATAAAATAACTGCATTTCGCTTATTCTTTAAAAAATTGAAAACTTTGAATAAAATAATAGAAATTCAATAACAGAAACTGAGAATGAAACATTAGTCTTCACAATGAACAGTCTCTAATTTCACTTATCCTTTAATAATTATTTGATCAATTATAGTGTCCTTTATACATTGCAGAGTTTTTTTTTTATCGTTTTAGTACATGTCTGGTTCTCGCAGACATTTTCCGTCTTGTAGTAATGTGTTGTTTCTCCTCACTTTCCTGGTTCATTTTCTCTCGTGTCCGTCCCCGTAGTTGCATCCCACGATCATATAGATTTGAGTTGGGAACGTCTATATCTTCCGCCGACTTGAAGTATGTTGAATCATGAAATACTTTTCGGCCGTCTGATTTACAACATGCTCTAACACTTCTTCCTTTCATTTTGTAAACGATAAATGGTTAAAGTTCAGAAGCTGTCATAAGTTTGTTCCTTTTATCTTGCATTAACAATACTAGATCATTCATCCTAAATGAATGTTCTTTCGACTTCAGTTGTTTAGTTTTTCACTTTCGATTATATTCCTCGTCGGTTCTAGAAATTTCTTTGTACATATTTTCTAAGTTCGCTTATATTGCAGCTCATTCTAATTTAATTTCACTTATCTATTCATAAAAGTTTCGTACGCCACGAACCCTGTTGCGGGGTGTGGTGTTGATCTATAGCCAATCAATATCATTAATGTTTTATCGTTCAATGATCGCTATTTTCTCGGTTTTGTTTAAGAGTTTCATAAAGTTTTCAGCCTCGCCATTAGGTTTTGGATGTCCCGGTTTCACTTTATGATGTTCCGAATCCATATTCAAGTGTAAAATCGGTAAATTTTGTAGACACAAACGACGGTCAGTGTTGGTTTCAACTCGTTGATGTCTTTCGGACGTGGAAAAAATGTCCTCAACTTTTGAATTGCCATCTTACTTGAAGTTATTTTTTTACAACTACGGGGTATCGCGTGCGTTTGTCTATAAGTAAAATGTTATTATGTCCATCAGGGTACGGATCTCCATAATTGACGGATACAGTACCGGTGTGCCACGGTGTTGCAGGTTTTGTTGGTGGCTTTAGCGGTTCCTATCTATGATTCTTTGTTGCTGTGTGACATCTATAATATCTCCCCACGATATCCTCTGTCTTTATGTTCATCGACGGAAACTAGTATCTTACTCTTAACATTGGTTTCGTCCTAGTGATTCCCAAGTGTCCAATACTATGAGCAGCTTTAATCAGTTTTATGAATTTTTTCTGGTATTACTATTTTATCGATTCCAAGAAGCATGTCTTGTGCTATACAAAGTTCTACTCTAACTGAATACAATGCAGCAATGTCATTTCTAGCCTTGTGTTTCTCCCAATTACTTTTCTTTCTTATTCTTTCAGCAATGTCTAGTTCTAGTTTCCTCACGGATCGCATCTAATTCAGCTACGTGTTCTGTCTATACAATCTGTTTTATTTTCTGTTCAGTTTCGTCACATCCCGTTTCCAGTGGCAGCGGGTGTCTAGATAAGTAGTCTAATGGGTCTTGTTCATCTTTTCTGGGGTCATATACAAGTTCACAATCCACGTCTTCCATTTCCATGACATGATCCATTTCTTTAATCTTGATGGTAATTTTGCTGTACATCTATTAATTATAGATATGGGATGCTTGTGTGAACTTGTTATCTTAAATCTCAGTGCTCCTAATAAATACATGCTGAATCTTGTTTTTTGGCCATTTTACAGTCAGCCAAAGAATCTTTCTGCGTCTGACTATACATTTTCTCTGTACTGGTCATTGATCTGCTAATAAAACGTACAGGCTGTAATCCCTTAGCTGTTTTCTTAGACAATCCTGCAGATAATCCTTCGTGGTAACCTCCGTTCTTACTATGATCAGTCTCTTACGGTCGAAAAACGCAATAGTCTGATCATCCGTAATACTGAAAAGTTGTTTGGTCCTGTTTATCCCACTTGATTTTGTCTCTTTCTTTTTAGCTCACTGAGCTGTGTAGTTGGTATTGTATAAAGTGGAATAAACTTTAACAAATAGTCGATCATACCTAGAAAACGTCTGACGGCTTCTTAAGATTCGGAGGCTTTGCATTTTTACTGCCCCCAAATTGACGTGGGTTTCAAACCATCCTTTGTAAGTCGACTCCAAACAGACATTTCTCCTTGTTGAATTTGATACCATAATCTCTCACTCTTTCAAGTGCTTCATCTAGCGTTTTGCTATGTTCCTCTAATGTTCTACCTCCAATCAAAATGCCGTCTCTTTAATTCAAACATTTCGGAAACGACGGCAGTAGAATATCGAAGGAACAAGTGAAGTGATGTTTACAAAAATCCAAGTCAAAGACATGTAAAAACGGTAACAGGGAAGAATGTCGCTAAATATACGACACATCGCCTAATCAAACAGATCTTGCGAAGATTTAGCTCCAAAAATTCATCTTTTTATTCGCACGTCTCCCCATGGTGTGCTAAATGATGCAACTTGTCGTGAATCTGGGTGAAAAACTAGCTGATGGTATCCCTGCATAAGGTCCATATTTGAAAATACCTTACAATCATGAAACTTGTACGTGAAACCCTCCACTACTTTTGATTGTAATATTCCAATTCTCTCCATGTTTTTATTTGAAATACGCAAATCATCACATTCGCAGATCACTTGTGGTTCAAGATAATCATCCTTTGCAACTTTGCTAAATATCGGCTTCGGTTGAACCACTAGTGGTAAACACCATTTTATTGCTTCATTTGCTCCTACCATTTCGAAAAAAATCTTCTTTGATACCTTGACCGATCTATTTCCAAACTTGGTTTTTGTGCAACATGCGTTCAATCTAATTTCATTGAGAATTTAATTAAGGATATGTGAAATTAGAGACTGTTCAGTGTTAATTTATACAAAAGAACTGTAATGTTTAATTCTAAGTTGATGTTATTGAATTGCTATTTTATTCAAAGTTTCATCTTTTATACAACCTCAAAAATTTTTCGTCGTATTAAGGCATGTGGCAGTGTCGGAGTCAGCGTCTGTGGACAGCATAACTTTTGTTCTAGTGTGGAGAGATCGTTTTAAAAATTTTAGTATGAGGTTATCTTGGCACAAGCTTTAATTTTTTATTCCTGATCCCTCCCGTTTTAGAAAAGGTGCCAAAAGGGGTTAAATTGGCCATTTTCGTGTCTTTGGGCAGCATATCTTTTGGTTCTAGTGCATTGATCATTTTCACTGTTGCAAATAACATAATACTGAAGTTGCTGATAATTTGGATTCTGCATATGCGCATTTCGACAACTAATGTCTCTTCAGTGCAGATAAAATCAAAATATTGGAAATCCATATACCAATTGTCACTACAGAAGTTTTACTGTCGTCACCACGATTTGACAGACCATTACAATGTTTCTGTTTCACAAATGAAAACAGATATCTTTGGGTAGATCCAGAGTTTGTTACCGGACTGACTAACACCGACTGTGTTAAAACCGGACTTTTCACTGACACTGGCAGTGTGACGGGTACCACGCGTGGAGCAAATCATGCTTACCCTTCCGGAACACACTGTCAGTGTGTTTCAAATTTTAGTATAATGTTCCTTGACAGTTGCTTAAGCCCGGGTTTTAATTTTGGGTTCCAGGCCCTGCCTGTTTTTTAAAAAAAAAGGGGGACCAAAAGGGTGTTAAATTTGCTATTTTCGTGTATTTGGACAGCATAACTTTTAGTTCTAGTGCATGGATCCTTTTCAAATTTTAGTATAATGTTCCTTGGCACATGCTTAAGCCTTGGTTTTAATTTTGGGTTCCTGTCCCTGCCCGCTTCAGAAAAGGGTGCCAAAAGGGGTTAAGTTGGGTATTTTTGTGTCTCTGGACAGCATAACTTTAGTTCTAGTGGATGGATCATTTACAAATTTTAGTATGATGTTTCTTAGCTAGTGCTTAAGCCTGGGTTTCAATTATGCGTTTCTGGCCCTGCCCGTTACAGAAAAAAAGCCAAAAAGGTGTTAAATTGGCTGTTTTAATATATTTGACTATGGAATCTTTACTAATCGAATTTTAATTACGTTTATTTCAGAGTGTTCCTTAGGAAATTTACAATCTGAAAGATGTCAACAAATTTCCTGTGACATGTACCGTTCATGAGATAAAAGGGGCCCAAAAGGTGAGAAATTCGAAAAAAAATATTTATTTTGTTTTTAGTCCGATGTTGATGCATTTTGTTTTTTGCAATGGACTCCTTATGAAAAATTAACATAGCGGTGAGATTTTTTTCTTTGGATTCCTCTCATTGTAAGCTTTCAGTGGTATGCCAACGGATTTTGTGTAGCTTTTACCGTATTCTACTTATAAGGGGCCAAAAGGGCAAATCTTTTTTCGTTATTTTTCATTAGATTTTGATGGGATTTATTCCTTTGGATTCCTCTTGATGTAAGCTTTTAGTTGGTAGTCACAGATCTTGTGTAGTTCTTGCCAGTTTTTATCAATGAGGGATCAAAAGGGTTGAATGTCTTCCCTTAGTTTGTGTCCAGATATTTACTGTGTCTAGCTCCTTTTTGTGTCCATCTAATTATCGTGTCAAGCTTTTTACTGTGTCCACATTGACTTTAATCTATACTTGTTCAAATTTCAGTGGTCGAATGCTGCAGTCGTATCATGCTGTGCTGTGCTGTGCATTGTGTAGCCCTTTTTTTAAACAATAGGAGAAATGCAGTGACTCTATAGTCTGCGTAATGTAACGTTATACTTTCTACCAAGTTTGTGCATTATGTGTTTACAAGGTCTGTATTGATACTCGTCCGTATAACATAAATGTCGGCTTCGCTATCTGGTTCAATTTAAACATGTACATCGTGCATCAGTACTGGTACAGTTTTTGTTGTATCAACAATTTTGTGCATTTGTACTTTCTTTACAAATTGCAAGTGATTCACTGCATTTTCGTAACATTCTTCATCCGAACTTTCACAGTCGTTAGTATCTGTACTGTTCTCCAATGTTCTCCTTATTCTCTGTCCATGTGTTTTATTCTGTTTTCTGTGATTCTCTTTCTTTCTGCTTTCTTTCTGAATCGTTGAACACTGTATTCTGTGATGTTTATGTTCCTTACAAACCTTTTCAAAGCGATTCCATCTTTTGCAAATGTTACAATGTTTCCAGTAGGTCCTACAATCTTTTCGTCTTCCAAATGCATGCATATTGCCACAGCATTTACAAAGTTTCTTTTCTTTTCTATCAGTGAATCGCGATGATCACGACATCCTTTCACTGAGCTAACTTTAGCAATGTCTCCTCTCGCCGTACACCTCTCATGTCACGAATCTTCTAATTGGGGTACTTCTAGCATCTGCTTCAAAGTCCATTTTTATTTATTGTCTTCTCACTAACGATTCATTTTCTGAATTGCTTCCCACATGACAACAGATCTTAGAAGGCCTAAGATTGTTGTTTCCCCTACCAGATTTGACTTTACTATCGGATTTGACATGTTCTCCATTGTCTCATAAGAAGCAGGAGATGTTTACTTTACCAGAGCACCTGATCTCACCCATGGTTTTTATTGGGTTCGTGTTGTTCGCCTTTGAATGTGTGTATCTCTTCATTCTTTCTTTTCTGTGCCTCACTCATGTTATGTCTTTGTTTGTTTTTGTTTGTATTTTCTTTAGATTATTTGTTTTAGACTGACGGTTCGGTTCACTTACTTTATGTGTTGAAGAATTTTTCCAATTGTTCCAATTCTCAAATTCACAATCTGCTGCTTTCTCTCTCTATTCACCGGCATATGCAATAGTAGTTTCTCCCTTCAGCGGTCTCATTTTAAGGAACACATACTCTGAGTAAGGTTTGTTCTTCTTGGGAGCAAAATAGTCATCAAGTTTTAAGTTTCGCAATCCTCTGCTTGACGGTATGGAATACTTTTTTCCAGTCTTGCGATCTCCTTTCCACCATAGACTATCATCGCGTCCACTTTATCATCTGGATCTCTGATACAAAGATAAAGGAATTCTCTTTCGATTCAATCTACCCACTGATTTCACTTGGTGATATGATCCTCAGATAGTACAAAAGGCAAACTTCTCCGATTTCTCGTCTTTGTTGCGACCGTAATTCTCTCTTCCATCGTAATCTTCACATTTGGCTATACTTTTTTTCATCTCCCGTGGCCAATGTTATATCCAAAGAACCAAGAGTTTCAGCTTAGACGTATGTATCAGACTTAGATATACAAAAACAATATAATATATAACGTCATAATAAATGTGACTTTACAATACAAGGAGCGAAAGTATAACATTACGTTACGCGAAATATAGAGTCACTGCATTTCTCTCATAGTTCCAGAGATAAGCGGGGGATTGAAAAAAATAAGTGTATCTATGTAAATGGACACTTTGTCTCGCTAATGATAATACATTATTTATGAAAAACTCCCAAAGTTTAGTGGTCAAGAAATTAACAAAACTGAAAGCAAAGTCTTTTGCAATTCAATGTTCGAAATGGCTGTTTCAACAAAATTGAATTAAACAAGTGTGGATCGTACTGCGAGGCAATACAAATTCCCCTACCGGTGGAATAGTTCTTTGTTATACCAACAAAAATAGTGAAAGAAAAGTTTTCAAAGTGCAAGGCCCATAACTCCATCAAAAATCAATGGACCGGGACCAAACTAAAACTTGATCTGTAACTCATAGTGGCAGACTCACATAGCAAATATTTGCTTGATGTCTAGAATGGTTTAGAAAAAAGTCCGGAAAACCTATATTTTACCAAAATTTTCTATGTCCAAGGCCCATAACTCTATCAAAAATCAATGGACCGGAACCAAACTCGAACTTGATCTGTAACTCATTGTGGCAGACTCACATAGCAAATATTAGCTTAATATCTAGAACGGTTTAGAAAAAAGTTCTAATTCCAAGGCCCATAACTCTGTCAAAAAATCAATGGACCGGAACCAAACTCATACTTGATCTGTAACTCATTGTGGCAGACTCACATAGCAAATATTACCTTAATATCGAGAACGATTTAGAAAAAAGTCCGGAAAACCTTATAAATTTTTTGCGGTCGTATAAAAACGGGAGGGGCCACAATGACCAAAACCAATCCAAGCCTTCCTTTCGTGCCAAGGAACATTGTTTTAAAATTTCATAAGGATTGATCAACTTGAACATAAGTTATTGACAAAAAAAAACAAAAGTGTATACAGACAACGACGCCGACGACAACGACGACAGCACCATACCATTATATGACCTCAAATTTTTTGCGATCGTATAAAGATGTCGGTTGTTATGCAAATTTCCCTAAAATAGAAGTAGTCTTTGAGGTTTTGATGAAATTTTTTAAAGTTTGAATAAAAGATTTCCAATCCAGTGATTGAAAATTGATAAATTAAAATAAACGGCTACGCCTAGCTCAGCACGATATGTTCGCACAATGTCGATCCCTGAAATTTGAACAAGTGTAATTTAAAGAGAATGTGGACATACGGCTTATTAAGATTATTGCAGTTGGAGTTACAACAAATGTGTTATGTTCTCATGTTCATTTACTCCATATCCTTTCGTAAAAATATTTAAAAAAAACAGTAAAGGCATTGACACAGTAATTAGATGAACAAAATAAAGTGCTTGCCACAGTAATTAGCTGGACACAAACAAGGGTAAATACAAATTAGCCTCCTGACCCATGAAAGTTCTTGAACCACAAGAGCTACGCACAATCTGTTTACTTACACCTGAGAGTTTACATCAAGAGAATCCAAAGAAAAAAATCGAATTGAGATGCTATGAAAAATAATGTTTTTAGGTGATTTGCACTTTTGCAATTTTTGCCCAGTCTGGTACCTTTTAGCTCGAAAATGGTAAGAGCTATGTCTTTTCTGTCGATATACTTCTGAAAGCTTATGTCAAGAGGATTTCAAAGAAACAAACACCACTAGTATCCAATAAAAAATGTAAAAAAATACATATACTGAAAAATTGCAATTTTTGCCCCTTTGACCCAGTAAGCTCAACAGTAAATTTGTTGGCTTACTACTTACAAGAGGAATCCAAAGAACAAATCCAATCGAAATCTGATGAAAAATAAAAATTAAACCCAATGTGCGCATTCGTAATTTTGGCCCCATTGGCGACTCATAGCTCGGAAAGGAAAGGAGCTATCACAGATATGATGGTCAAAGAAATAAAAGCACACTGTCACTAAGAATGAAGTGGTCTCTGAGAATTTCAACAAATTAACCAAAAATTGGAATCCAGGATTTTTACCAAAGTTTGAATCAAAGGTTTTTGCAATTCCATTTTAAAAAATGGTCGTTTAAACCAAAAAAAATGATAATAATGATTCCAAAAATTAAGACAATGAGCATAAATATAAAAAAAAAACTGATTTATAAAATTCAAAGCCGATGAACCATGACCTTGAAGCCACAGCATCTGTTGGGCGCCAAAACACTGCTGTTCATGTTATGATCTATCATTAATCATTAAATCTTCAAGGTTAACTAACTTAAGCCAAAACCTTAACCTGTAGTATAATATCTATCATTATACTTTATGCAAATTTCTTACATTATCCGGTTATTTCATTGGATAACCGGCATTTGTTAATTTTCAGTAACGTCTCATTAGCCACGCCCATCCTTAGCAACATGTGTTAATCGTTAGCAACATGTGATAATGTCTAAACTAACACCCGCTCCGATCGATGACGTCATCGATGTATACAGATTCTTATTTTCTCGTCACTTTTGTAGTTGACAACAATAATTAAAGCCGTTTTAGTTATAAATGTAATCAATTGTAAAATAAAAGTGACCTTATCATATGAAAAAGGACCTTGTCACAAATTTAATTGCAGTTAAAAGTGATTTTGCCACAGTTCGATACAATAGTAAAACAGTACTGATTATTTGTTTATATGTTTTTTTATGTTGCATAAATAAAAACATTATTGCTATTATTTTCAAACATAACGTACATCGAGGACGTACTGTGTACATTAAGCATTCAGTATAATAAAAATCATAATGCCCTTGGATGAAGGTGTTAGTTCGATTAACACACTCGGTGAAAAGTTATCACCCTCGACGTTGTCTCGGGTGATAAATTTTACCTCGTGTGTTAATCTACCCTAACACCTTCATCCAAGGGCATTATGTTTATAATATTCAATGATAATATGCCATGATCATGCGGTCATTGCATCCTTTTCGTTCCAAATTGTTGCAGTTGGTGCAAATTGGTCTTTCTGTATACAAAGTTTCATCAACATTTCAAATCTCCCTTCGAGGTCAAGTAACTTCAACCTAAACCTTAATCTGTAATATAATATTAAACATTCACTCATAATATTCAAAGTAAATGACCTATAACCTTGAGGTCATAGCACCAGCTTCCCTTCAAATAGTTTCAGTTCATGTCATCACAGTGTGGGAGCGGAAGTGTACAGCATTTTTCTTATTTTTAAAATTGCGATTTGTACAGGCGTAAATCGGGTAGTTGCACAAGATGAAAATTTACAGACAATGCAAGAATATGTCAGGTTGCTTCGTTTTTGTTTGGTATCTATAAAAACAAATAATAAAGCTAAAAAGCTGAATGTCACTTTCATATTTTTAGTATTCTAAAACATATAATTTGCTTTTTGATAATAGATAAATTGAAAAATACCGTGTCAAAATCACTAGATTGATTCTTGTTATTTCTACTTCCAACAGAAGTTGCAAGCGGCTCCGGCGTTTATGGATGAAAATCTTCATTTAAATAGTTAACTTAATCATTACTTATTACTCGTTTTTAATATGAACTTTCAGGCTTGTCCCATTGCTTGAATTTTTAGTTTGGAAGGAGTCTAACTGATGTCCAAATCTGTACAGGTACTTGCATGTAAACATTTAACTACTGTATAGGTGCTTGCGACAACAGTGTATTGGTTTCAATTGGCCCAGTAGTTTCAGAGAAGATCTTTGAATGAAAAGTTTACGCCGGAGGGACGACGGACGACGGACGAAAAGTGATGGCAAAAGCTCACCCTGGCTATAGCCAGGTGAGCTAAAAAGAAAAGGGACAGAACAAAAAAAATACAAGGAGAAAAAAAAACGCAAAACAAAATAAAATTAAATATTTGTCAACTTCCAATGTAAAATGACCTTAAAATTCGCAAAAAAATAAAAATTCAATATTTTATTCTTCATATCTTAGTTAGCACATAAACATATGTATTACTGTTCAATTGTCTTTGATAATTGTACAAGACTGAATTAATTGTGAGCAGATCCTGATGTATCAACCGCCATATTGTCGTCTTGTCACTTTAAATAGTCACGTGATACCCAAAGACCACAAAATACCAAAACTCGATAAGCCTGTGTCATACAGAAAGTACATATCTCTGATCTGTCCAAATACAAAGTAATTTCTTTCACTAAATTCAACGATTTATAATTTATTCAATACAGAACTGAAATTTTGAAACCATTTGTTAAAAATATACCATTAAATTGGTAATATATCCAGAAGTTTTACGAAGTTCTCGTGTTCACAAATCAACAGAAAACATTGTAGAACTTAGGATTCATTATACATGAAGTACTCATAGTAACAGACGTGTACACAGCATATTGTGTAGTCCCCTGTGTATTAAGTGCTTGTTGAGATGACAGGTGTCACACACCTCCGACCACTTCTACCTGTATAATCACTCGATCTTACCTGGAAAAATGGCGACCTCGGAGTATATTTCCCCTGTGATACCACCTATCAACTCCGCACCTTATACATGAATCGGTATGAGACACACACCTTAGACTTATTATTCGCGTACCTATAGTTAGACATACAAACAGTAGAAACTCGGGGTAGAAACTTCTATCTTGTTTTTTTTCTGGAAACCGATTGCAGTTGTATTTACATTAGATCTACGTTGGTATGTCATGCTGTATTGTCGGCGGCAGGGGACGGCTTGTTTTGAAATTGGTGCATAATATATATATAAAAATACAACGTGCAAGCCAAATCTGATGTAGTGTTCTTCGCTAAGGGACATTTTATTTATCTTTTTTTCGTGCACATAAGGTTTTAGGATAGCATATGCTGAATCGTTGGAACACACAGATGTATAAAATCATAAGAGTCAATTTCAATAAAAAAAACAATCTAAACGTGCATAAACTCGATCATATTATAAAGGTTAATTTCTTCAACTTCGCATGCTCAGGGTCTTGGTATTGTGCTCGACTCACATAAAACCCATGCATATATGGGGGGGCAGGAGGGGGTCTGATCCCGGAATCCCGACTTTATTTTTTCTAAATCCCGAAATCCCGAACTACAAAGAAACTTTAAGACTGATGAAATCCCGATTCCCGGTGAATAAATTTCCCGAAATCCCGGGCTTAAATCATAAAAATCCCGAAATCCCGGGCTTAAAAACATCCAATCCCGACATCCCGAAAAAGGTCCTGCCCCCCCCCCCCCCCATATATGACATTGAAATAAGATTATAAAGTGCAATAAAAAGTGACGTAAAACTGCATATAAACGTTCAAATACTAACTTTCGTATACTGAACACAACCTAATCTCTGTGGTTTACAGTATAAGACAACTGTATAAACGAAGTTATAAGTTTATCATTTTTTTAGACAACTTGACCCATGACACATAAGCATATGAAATCACTTGTATTGTAAAATGTTGAAGACATTACGAAAATCAGCCTCTTATTACGTTAATGTTTATATACATAAGCTCAGTGGGACTAATATATTGATTACAATTGTCCCTGACGGATTCAGCTACTGAAAGGGGGTCATGAAAAAAAAGGTCTAGGCTAATTTGTCATTTTCAAATTTCTGCACGAAATAAAAGCATTTCAACCTCTTCAGATCCTCCAGTTTTGAGGGTGAATGGAACTTTTTTACAATGTGATTGATTGATTGATTGATTGAATATTGTTTAACGTCTACTCAGCAATATTTCAGCTATATCAAGACGAGAACAAGTTTGTTGATAAATAATCACTTTGGGGTATGGAAATGGCCATGGGACGGGAAATTCTGACTGCCACTGGAAAAGTAGGGTGAAATCGTCAAGGGCGGGGAATTTAGCCTTGTAGCCGATCACCTACGGACCACACCAAAAAGAGCTTGCTACAAGGGTTCTTTAACGTGCAGGAAGCGTGGCATTTCTTCCAACACGTGGACCTGAGTTTACATCCCATCCGAAAGATGGGTTGTGTATTTATTAATCCCGCACAACCACGGAATGGGTCCTATTTCTATATCCCGGGACCCTTGGGTTCAGCCTCCGTTTAGGAGGGGTCACACCCCGCAAGCCGGAGATACTGGGTCCTATTTCTATATCCCGGGGTTCCCTCGGGGTCCTCTATTAGGATGGCTCATACTCCAAGCTCAGAGGATGCTGCGGGCCTATTCTTCAGCCGGGACCGCGCACGGCGGTTTTTACAATGTGCGACCCTCGCAGAAACGTATAAATCTGATCGAACTGCATCTGTCTTTTAATTTTATCCTGTATCCGTCATTAATTTAATACCGGTGAAGTAATTCAAATTTAGATTTTTTATGGTGTTATAAGCGATTTTTTCATAAACAGGAGTGTGCCTTTTCTACCTGTAATTAGTGCAGCACACGCCATATTTACCTTTAGGGCATGGTACAGGTAAAATTTGACAAGGTACATTGATTCTGTATATTTGGTTGTTAATTAACCCCTGATGATTACATCACTACAAAGGTATTAATTTTTTATCACTGGAACGCAGGACCTCGCGCGTATGTGTGTGCACATATTTGTTTTTTGAGGATAATAATAGTAGAGAGTAAATGTTTGTTGTTATTTTGAACTACTTTTTCTGTAATCTTTTTGCATCGATTTAAAACATCAGCAGCAAATTTTATTTCACAGTAAATTTGGTATTTAATTTGGAATTGACGAAAAAGTTATGCTGAAAGAAAAAATAAGATTAAGACAATGTCCGTGTTTTTCTACAGTAATTAGTTATTTCACGATCTCATTTGAACGCTTTAAATAACGATAACAACATTGGTATGATTGGATTTTAAAATGACCAAGATCTAGCTAGGTGACGTCACCCAGCTAAAAATTGTACAAGAAATGAATAATAAATATCGTTTTTCTCATATACCCATGCGAATTTTTACTTAAAACTTAGTCAACATGTTCACAATATTACTTAGAGTAAATTTAGGTCTTATTCAAAATTTTGTGAATTTTTCCTTTAACTTCCTTTCTTACATGAATCTGATATAGTCTATCAGCTGAAAACGAAAAGGCCTCTATTTTCAAAGTTTGCATGATACCCCGGTAGACAACATTTCTTTCCATTTTTCAATAGTTTAGGGTTCGAACTAAAAGTTTTGATTTGTTATACTTAAATTATCATGCCAGAAAATAATACAACAATGAGCTTTTATGACCTACTCCATTTCCTCAGGAGCTGTTACCTAGTTACGAAATCCATATTTGGTTCGACTTCAGACGTATCATGAATACTATGTTAATATTATATTTAATAAAGGGCAGGGTCATAAAAATAACATGTTTATATTGGTTATTTACTGATCATTTTCAAATAAATATCAATTTAAAACATCGCTAATTCTAACGACAAAATATGACTATTTTGACGGATATTTAATTAACCATTGTGAATTCTTTTCTAATATAAGCGGCAAAAGATAATATATATGATATAATACACTTACAAATTTTATCACATTTTTCATTGCATCAGGGAAAATAATATTTAGCCATTTAGAATAATAAAAAATTGATATGATCAATCCGGAACTTAAATCTTACTCCGATACAAACATGTCAATAGGAATAAATTGCTAAATATAGAATATAAGTCTTACATGTTTAATCGTAATTAGTTCAAAAAGTTATTATCTCACATTCTTTGTATTAAGTTGCTAGATGGATTGTTTAATTAGGTTATTTTGTTGACCAGTAAGGCTTACTATGGACATATTACTTATATATTAAAAGGCCTGTTCTACTCGTCTATGCTTAAAGGTGTGTTCGATTGTTTGTATGCACATGTTGGAATAATCCGCGCGTTTGAAAAGGACTATCTTTATTCCTGCTTTTGTAGATAGATTTTGCTCTGGTCATGTCTGGGTTATTGATATTGTTGATTTAAGTTGTGGTTTCGTTGGTGATCAATTTCTTCTGTTATTTTGTGATTAACCTGTTTTCAAATGGCTTTTGAATAATGAATTTTATTTCTGCTGTATGAGAACAAAGTGTTCTACTGTTGGTTTTTGATGATTTGTTTCTATAGTTTGACGTTTTTGTGTTGATTTCATAGTTGTTATGTATTTTTTTGGTTGTTTTTATATTTAAATAGATTTCAATCAAGTTTGTTTCTACTAGTTCTACTAGTTTGCTTTTTGACGCCTTTTACTTTGAAACCTTTTGTTCTTGCAGATAATGTTGATTTTGATATATTTTTACAATTTTTTATTAGTATCTATCATTGTACTTTTTATACGACTGCAAAAATTGAGGTCGTATAATGATATGGCACTGTCGTTTCCGTCGGCGTTGTTGTCTGTAGACACTTGTTTTTGGTCAATAATTTAAGTTCCAATTGATCAATTCTGATGAAATTCTAACACAATGTTCCTTAGCGCAAACGGAAGGCTGACATAAACATATTTTAGAGCTAATTACCAAGCATCAAAATGAAAACGTGCTTAAGAGGCAAATGTTGACTCGCCTTCTCCTGAAGCGACGGAAATAGAATACCAAAGGAACACTGAAAGGATTGACATCTACAAAAATCGAAGTTAAACGCTCGGCAAAAACCAGAAAACAGAAAACAAAGACGTTATACAGCTACAAAGCACAGAGTTAAAAAAAACTCATTCAAAACCAAGGCACGCACAGTGTGAACTCCCATGAGACTGAGAGTGACATCAGGTGCTCCGGAAGTGTAAGCATGTCCTACTCTGTTAACAGCACTCGTCACACTGTTAGTGAGGCTAATATGTTTTTGAAGGATCCAATTGGTAGCTGATTGGTTAATGTCATTATTTAACCCCAAGACATAACTAATCAAAAATCCATGGTACATGAAACTCTCAAACAGTACCATGGTAAAATTTTAATTTTTTGAAATAACTTTAGTATTCAAACATTAAAAAAGGACAAGTCGGTACTACAAACATCACTAACGAAGACAAAACTAAAATGATATATACGATATAACGTAAAATACTTAAGCACTAACAATGTGAACTCTGAGATCGATATTCAGGTGGTTCGTAAGGGTTGGTAGGGTTGAAGAGCATGGATGAGAGTTGTTGAGAACAATGAATTATCAGTAAACTGGATAAAAAAAGAACCTACCTCTATAGCACCCTTGGTGTTAATCAGTTGTTGCAAAACAAACTGTTCAACCAGAAGGTGTTCTTGCGTATCACAAAGCATGGCATATACTGATGGTTGCAAATGTTCTGAATATTGTCAAAACAGCAGTACTAGAGCATCATCTGACGAATGTGACAACGGTGAATAAATATCTGATTTATTCTGTTAATTTAAATTGACATGTAGAATGGTTTTTACTAATACGGTCTCAATATCGTGTCTATAAGAATAAAGCGGTATTATATAGGAACAAGACAGGGTGCAGCTCTTTCACTCAACATTAAATGAAGTTTCATCGTATTTTAAGTTTCCGTGCCTTGTGGCTGTCGCAATCCCTTATTTTGTCTTGTTTTCCTGTGTTACCGTTTTTGTCATATCTTTGGACTTTCGAATTTTTGTGATCATCACTTCCCTTGTTCGTTCTTTATTCTACTGCCGTTGTTTTAAATGTCTCACGTCATTGTCTTGTATATTTGAACGGCAATTGAATGCTAGTCCATTTGGGACCGGGAAATTATAATTCACAGTACAGAATTTGAAATATTTGTTAAGTAAACTGTTATGTGTACAGTATGTATATTGTATGGTCGTTTAGTCTTGTTAGTATGAATGGAGAGTGTGAGTTTGGTCCCTTTTGTCAAATTTTGTAATTGTATCGTGCTATCGTCTTTGTCTGGATAAATGTAGAAATGGAAGCTGATGTGTTTTTATATGTCTGCCTAAAATCTTAAACATCAACCTTCACGAAGGCGTTTCCTAGGCATAACAAAACATGACATTGGAATTGATTGAAGTTATTTCCCTTTTTTACAAGGCTTGTCCGTTTTCTATGATGGTGAACTTTTTTCTAATGTCGTTTTAGTTCAGACAACAAAGTTAAATAAAGCAGCATATCTTAATGAGGGTAGACTACGATCTTTCATGAAAAAAAAATGTGTCTATAAGGCTTTTATTAATAGTTAAGTACCCTTAAAGGGCCCCTTGTTGTACCTATTTTCGGCAGATTCCGTAAAGTATAACATCCGAAAAATTAAAGATCTATTGTAACTGAACAGATTTGGAAGAAAAAAATGCTGTCTACCGGGGTATCCAGCAAAAATTTTTTTTCACGAGCTAGCTGATAGACTAATAGTCTATTCTTAAGCTTTTCAGTTTTACGAACTGCCTATCAATACTAATCACACGCACCTTTCTCAATACAAATCAAACACACCCTCACGTTAAATCGCACCTTACTCAATACAAATCAAACACACCCTCATATTAAATCGTAAAAATACCTCCAAAAATACGCACGATTTGCCTTGAATACATTGTGTATCAATAAATTCAAACATAAAGCAGCAAATCTAACAAGGGGTAGGTTTAGAAACTAAGAAATCGTTTATTGGTCGCTTAATTTAATAATAGACTGATTGACGAAATAACTGCGAAATATTTACGGATTGCATATTCTTATTCTAAACAATTCAAATGCATTTAAAACATAACTTGTTAGTGTTTTGACACAAAATTAACATTTAACTTGTTAAATAGGGTGTACAGTTTAACTTAAAACAATTACTGCATATTGTCATTGTTTATTTTGTGTTAAAATTGGAGAAAAGCTCTGATTTTTGGGATGATTTTTATGGATATTTTCTAATGTTCTATATAAATAGAACCGCGGCAAATTCGAAGAATGGCCTATAATGTGAAAAATGTTTCAGCAATTATCTCGTTTTCATTTAATAATCCCATTTGTAGATAAGTTTTCATTTATTAGGTAACAAGCCGAAAAGATTATTTGGGGTGCTGACATTCCGTTTAGGGTCCTGACTCATTCAATTGCATTTCTACCACATTTCATTTTTACGACAGACATATTTCAAAAATATAATAATCAAGCTATCCAAAACGACTGAGAAATCGAATAGGGTATTTGGGTCATTTAAACTTTTTTAATAAGCGACTTTTGTTTAATTCGCCGCTCATTAACATGTATCATTAACAGTTGATCGAATATATTTTGAATATTAAAGGTGTATCAATTGAACAGATATTTAATATTTGAAATTCATTTCCAAAATGAACAGTACAATTGCATTCTTTATTATCATAAATATCTTTTAGGTAATACATAAAAATATATCTCTTTATTTTTTGTCAGACTTAAATCCCAAAAATACTCTTTTTATAAATAAATAGACTAGATGATATAAAAATAAATAAAATAATCAAATAATGATTTCAATACTAAATCTTTTTTTCTTTCTTTTTTTTTTGATTGGTTACATCCAAAATTCTCTAACCAATCATATAAGCTATCCGGTAATTGGGGTTTTGGTCGGTAAACCAGGATTACCTACCGATAAACCTGGTTTTCCTACTTTTGGTTAATTCCGCGCTGTAAAACCTATTTTACCGACCGGTAAAGTAGGTTTAGCAATAAAAACTCGAAGGAAGCGGAGGTTAACATGCATTTAATTTTGGAAACTTCCATTACCGTTCAGTAATGAGGGTTGTTTGTAGGTAAACCAGGATTATCGGTCGCCAAACCTGGTTTTCCTAGGTTTTGGTTAAATTAGCACAGGAAAACCCACTTTACCGACCGGTAAAGTAGATTTAGCAATAAAAACTCATTGGAAGCGGAGGTTCACATATATTAACCTTTCGAATGACCAAAATATTTATATATTTTCTTGTGTACAAAACTTTATTAATCGCACAAAACGTTTTGATCAACACTGATATAATGAATTTAAAACTCACTCCAGTCAATATGTTATATATGTTTTTCTTTAGTCTATTATTTTTTTCTATTCAGACATCTTTCATGTTTGTATTATATTTATTATATAATTGTAATGCCGTCATTTATATTTGTATACTTAAACATATTCTTGTATTGGGAGAGGACTTTTATAATGTTGATAAAACTTTTGTCCAATCCCATTGCTTATTCTTTAGCAAATAAGTATGTTTAAATAAAAAAAAATCAAATCATTAAATGTTGAAAACCCCCATTACCGGTCGGTAATGCGGGTTTTTCTAAGCTAAACCAGGATTATCGGCCCGTTAAACCGGATTTTCCTGCCATAAACCCGGTTTACCTAAGTTTTGGTTAATTTCGCGTGCCATAAAAATACGTTACCAATTTACAGACCATTGTCCCAACTTGTCAGTTAGCAATTCTGGATGAAGTCTTTGTTTTTTTTTTTGGATATGCTCTTGCTTAAAACGAGACCAGTAAACTGGCAAAATGAAGATAAGAAAATTTATAAAAATAAAAGATTCCATGATAACGTACGGTAACGTTAATTTTCATCAGATACGTTACACACACAATTCAATCCACAGCAAATATTGTACAAGTATCACCCGTTTTTAGATGAAATTTTTTAAATATGCTTCAGAAAATTTCTTGACGGGTAACATTTCAATTCAAAACTAATCAAAGTACTGAAGTACTGTTTAGTCGGATTTACGCGTTAATTTCGAAAAAAGATAATCGTAAAATTATTTACTGGGCAACAAAAGACTATATAGAAAATGTTGAAAGTATAGAAGATGAAGAACAGAAAAGGCGTTGTTGCATTTGGTTAATTTTAACATGTTTCTGTATGAATTTTGTCTCCTGTACATTTACTCGTTGACAATATCCATTATTTTTTCTTGAAGTGTGGAGTTCTTTTAGAGATCCCCATTGATTGAGATGTATGCTCTCTAGTTTTCTTCAGTTAAAATTTTCAAAATTTTGCATTTTGGCTTTCATATTTTCTTTAAAAAATCAAACTATTTTACCATCTATAGTTATAATGCCCACATATCCCCATTTTATTTGCCAAGTTATCTTACAACCAACTCAATGACTATCCTGTGGTCGTGGTCGTGTGTTCTTCGAATTGTCTTTTGGTCTCTCTTTCGGGCAATGGATGACAGTGTTTATTAGAGTACTTTGTCCAATATCTTATGTCTGATCCCGCATCCATTGATGTAGACAAACATGGACGTAGCTTTGTTCGATGCCCATCAAGTGAATTCTGCTCAAGTGGATGCAACTAGTGCTAGGGTACGTCCCCAATGTACTATTAGGTATTAGTGTTTGCTCATTGTTGAAAGCCTCATATATTTTTGCGTCAAGCAAATGGGTATGACAAACGCATATCTCTTGGTAGTGACTTAGTTAGTACGCTAGTTTATTGCAAGGCTATATTCTTTACCATTGAAAGCTGCTCAGTGTCTAGTGTCGGTCCAACTGGTTGATTATAGCACATGGACAAAATATCATCGATAATACGGGGAATATAAATGGTTTCCAATTAAACTGCTATGTAAGTGGTAAAGAAATGATGTATGTTCTGTTTTAGCTAATATAGGTAAGCGTGGACATAAATAGATGACAATTTTTTATCTAACGATTCCATAAAAATGTGTTGGTATGTTATCATTGAAAAT
>MJUU01013231.1:6049-25878 GCA_002080025.1 Modiolus philippinarum | reverse complement strand
GATATTTGGTATATAGCTTGGTCTTGGTTAGTACATGTCAGTCTGTCATATGGCTTTTGTCCTTGACCTCAATTTCACGGTATAGTGAACAAAATTGAGTGTTTTATTAGAATATTTTTTTAATAACTGTAAGTGGTATGGTAATAATATTTGGCTTGTAGGTTGCTCTTGAGTAGTACATGACTGTTTTAGTGACAAGCAGGGATGGGCGAGACATCTTTAAGGGTCCACTCTTGTTCTACATAGGTCAAATCTTTATTTTTCATCGGATTTCGATGGGATTTTTTTCTTTGGATTCCGCGTGATCTAAGCTTTCAGCAATGTCAACGTATTTTTTGTAGGTCTTACCGTTTCCGAGCTACAAGGGGTAAAAGGGGCCAAAAATGCAATTTTTCTAAATATGTCAAATCTTTATCTAAGCTTTCAGTAGTATGTCAACGAATTCTTTATGGGTTTTACCATTTCCGAGCTATAAGGGGTCAAAGGGGCCAAAAATGCAATTTTTCTAAATATGTCGAATCTTTATTTTTCATCGGATTTCGATGGGATTTTTTTCTTTGGATTCCTCTTTAGCTAATCTTTCAGTAGTATGTCAACGGATTTTTTGTAGCTCTTACTGTTTCGGAGCTACAAGGGGTCAAAGAGGCCAAAAGTGCAATTTTTCTAAATGTGTCATATCTTTATTTTTCATCAGATTTCGATGGATTTTTTTCTTTGAATTTCTATGGATGTAAAGTTTTAGTTGATAGTACATATTTTGCATAGCTCTTGCGGTTTTTTATCAGTAAGTAATCAAAAGGGTTTTTTCCCTATTTTGTTTCTAGCTAATAACTGTGTCTAGCTTCTTTTTGTGTCCATCTAATTATTGTGTCAAGCTCTTTACTGTGTCCACATTCACTTTAAACTACTTTTGTTGAAATTTCAGTGGTCGACATGCTGCGGTCGTATCATGCTGCGCTCGGCATAGCCCTTTATTTAATTTTATAATGAGTTCAGCAATGTTAAAGTAAAAATCACAATTATGTAGATTTTGACCTCTGTATTGAATGTTGTGTTCCTGTTCTAATTGCTACTCGATTATCAATGTTCCATAGAACAGACAGAACATGTCCTGCACAGGATAATTGAGCACGACCCATGTAATTGATAAAGGCTCTGACATTTTTGTAAAGAAAATTACAAGTATATAGTTGGGCTCAAAGTATAGATACTTGATCTCTAAGAAATCTATAGTATGAGAACTCTGGAAAAAAATGAGTGTCATTATTAGTGCAAAAAAGAAATTAATTCCAAACTCCCATTTATTTAAGGTAGATAGACACTGTTGCGCTGCGCAATTCAGTCGCGCATTAGAAAAATAAAGAGCCGGATACGGGGTAGGTTTGATTTTCGTGCCGGAAAAGTAATATGACGGCTTTTTGTTTGTGACGTCGTAATTGAATGACAAATGTGAAACCTCACATTTCGTATAGTTTGCCGCTAATTAACTCCCTTTTCCCGTAAACAATGTTTTATCCGGAAACTTTGCAAAATATCTCCGTGGAAAGCATGGTGACATATACATTTTATTATTGTAACCAGTAAATTACATCATAAACTACCTGTTCACAAAAATACATCAAATTCTCATGGAAAAAAAATTCATTTCCATTAAGCTAAAAATTGCCTTTTCATATTTTCCAAGTGCATTCTATGTAAATTATGGTGAAAAAATGGCTAAAAATGAGCAAACTTTGATCTCAATTCTAGAAAAAGCAAGCATGGTGACCCATAATTTTTATTACAGATTTTGGGTAAGTAGGATTGGTTCTTCAATTGTGCCGACTTACAGCAAAATCTCATGGATTTAAATATTACTGTCTATCTACCTTAATGGAAAATTTTATATTATAGGACCAAGAAATAACTTTTGAGGTTTGTATCAAAATATCCTTCTTTCCTGTTCCATTAAATTTGACCAATGCCTCTAGCAACAAGCAACTCAGATTTAATAATATGTTACTCCTTACAAAGAAGATTCCACATTCTTTGCTATATCAGTTCCATACCTGTAATGCTTAACATTGACGTGCATGTATGAGCGAGTAAGGGAATATGAGGCATAATTTTTCAAGATGTTAGATCTATGTATGTATGAATTATACCATTGCTGATGTCGATACCTGTTATGATCTTGATTGAACAATTTTTAATTGTCATAGTATAAAAATTATCTAGTGTTTCATTGCTTTATCCTGTTGAACCTTTTCAGTTCAAAGATTTTGGATAAATGCTTTTAGCACTGTAACATTTTACTCATTACTAGCACTGCACTTCATGTGTGTGTGATTTGACTAAATATAACTTAAACACGGACATGACAGAGAGGCTTCAAATTTTGCAACATGTTTAATGCTTTAAATTTGTTCCAATAGAAGCACCATTCATGTTGGTACTCCTTGCACATCAGAGAACCCTTTAAATGAACTCTTTTAGGTGATGCTTGTGTGTGAGTAATGCAGTTGTTTTAGCAAGGCATGTTTAATTGGGAGCACAATATGTGAAAAATACCCATAAAAAATAGGCAGAGAAAATGCAGAATTTTGAGGGGCTGGATTTTTTAAGGAATTTTTTTCTTTCTGGACCAAAATCATATGTTTGTTTTCTCATCTTTCTGGAGGACTTCAGTTTTCAGGAGGGCTGGTTTTAGAAGATGTCAGCTACTTGCATAAAATCTCAATTCAGTTTTAAGAAAAATGCCTAGAAATTATGGGTCAACATTTAAGTGAGCGAGATTTATTGTTCAATATATTGTATATTGTATATGCCTTTCTCTAATTTTTTTTTTCACATTTTCTGAGAAGTGGGAGAAATACTGAAAGAAGTTTATTCTTGGTTACTGATTGGTTGAAATTCACTTATGACTTCTAATTTGTTTGCCATCTTTCAACTGTGCCTTTGTGACGCCATAAAAAAAGCAACCATGTCTGATGACATCACATTTATAGAACACAGTTACATTAGCATGATTAGGATCAGGGAAAAGGTTTAATTTTTTGGTCAAGTATTGCCTTAAAACGATAAGAGAAACAGATTCCACAACTGTATCTCAAGAAAAACGACATTTCTACACTCTCAATAGTTAAACTTCAAAATATTTAAAATGCTCAGCAAGCCTCACCTTTCAAATTTGAAAATTTAACACTCTTTAAGTGTAGAAATGTCATTTCTCACTTGATGCTTTGGTGGAATCTATATACAATTTACATGTATATGAAATATTTGATCAAGTTATCTCCCTTGCATATTTCCTCTAACCTTTTAAATATTTAAAACCAGTTTTACAGTTTTTGCTTTTGTTTTGTCTTTTTCATGAAAATGTTGTAAAATGATTACAATCAAAGAATTTTGAATAATTTAATAACCTCTTTAGATTCCATGATTATTTTGCTAACTTTCTCAATCCATGAAACCTGAATTCATTATTTTCAGTAAAGATCCCTTAAAAAGCATTTGGATTTTTATGATGATGACATCATCTGATGATACAATAGGACTAGGGAACAAAAATGTTGAAAATATCATGTGATAAAAAATTATGATGAGTACATCTAAATGTGATCAATGATAATAGGTTTGACTCTCAGTCAGAAGCCAGTCTTATATTTTAGATACATGTTGTAGTGATTCCAGAAATTTTAAAAGATCATGTCAGACAAAATTTACAAACTTTCATTGGTAATGAGAAAAACTTCAAAAGTAAGGAAGACAGGAAAAAAGCTGAAGATATCTATATCAAAATGTTGGAAGGTGAAAAGAAGGCCAAAGATACAGCAGCACAGGTAATCCAATATTTCAGATTTGGGAGGATAAATGTACAAAAATGTATGAATGTATCACTAGACCATGAAACTGAGGTCAGGTCAAAGCCACGTGGCAAACAATTATGTACTATATAGTATGAAAGTTGTATCTCATTGAACTTATGGCGGATTTCCTGGCTCAATAACATATTATATTTGCAATTCTTCAATGAACATACCAATATTCCTCAAGTAACACCTATAACAACTCCTTCAAAACTCCTATCTTTTCTACAGGCAGTACAAATTGGTATACAATAGAATTTCTATAGAATCTTGATTGGTTGATTGGCAAATAAAAGACAGGGGTTTAAAAGGACTTGTTATATGTGTTTCTTTAGGAATATTGGTATGTTCATTGAAGAATTGCAAATATAATATGTTAAAGAGCCAGGAAACCTGCCATAAGTTCAATTTACGGCTCCAAGGTTTAAGGGGTTCTGGAGTTATTCCCCTTGGAACTTTGAAATTTTGTAACTTTCAGGGTTTCCAACCACTAACTTCTGAACAAAATAACAAACTGTGTCTTCAGACTTAGTATGTGAATTGTTTTCAACAAGATCAGGCCAAGTTTGACTTTGGGCTCAGAGGTCGAATGGGACTGGGAGCTTTGCCCCTTTAAATTTTGTTTAATTTTAGGGTTTCCGAATGATAACCTGTGAATCAAATAACATATTGCTTTCAAGCTTGGTATGTTGTAAGTTGTTTTTAACACAAACATAACAAAACTTAGATCAAGAGAAACTATTAGCTCAGGGGTCAAAGGGGTTCTAGAATTATATTTGTCCTTGAAACTTTGAAATTTTGTGAAACATGGAAGGGTATCATGTAATGCACCATAACTATTTTTGTGAGATCAGTTTTTCAAATACTGTAAGTGGTAGAGCAATGATATTTGATATGTTGGTTACTCTTGAGTAGTTCATGAACGTATGAAATATGTACATTTTTGTATTTTGAAACTTTAATTTTGTAGTATGTTTTTCCGTTTAGGTTAGTTTTGCAATAACTATCAGTGACAGGGCAATGGTATTTATTAGTTGTCTTGGGTGGAACATTTGTATCATTAAATACTGTATATAGTGGTTATTTTTGCGAGGACTTAATTTTCGCTTTATTCGCAATTATTCCTTATCTCGAAAGTTGGATACTGCAAAAGATAATTTATATAAGACTTTATATAGTAAATGATAAGCAATCACAAATATTTCAGTCCCCCGAAGATGAAATCAAACAATTTTGAAAGTAATCTCGAAATATGCGACCCTCGAAAATAACCACTTATATGGTAGTGTCTGCTGTGAAATAATGTCCTGCCTTACAAACATGATAAAGTGAGAGGACAGAATAATATGCTGGAGTACTTCGTTTCTTTGGGGATTTAAAATACAAATATAACACACCCTGACACTATTTGGCTTGTTAACACATTACTATCTGCAATACTGGGCTTTTAACCATGACTTCTTTTTCACAGTCAAGTGACCATGTTCAGTGTAGGGCTATTCCATAAAAATTTATCACCCAAGGGCGGAACACCAGTTTTATTTTTTTCTCTTGGTCCTGGGGGTCAGCCTGATGTTGACTAATAGTAGAAATAATATTTTTTTCTATTAGTGGTGGGGTCTAAAATATATGGTGTTCAAGTTTTTAGAATAGAAATGTGTGAGATTTAACAAAATTTAGGAAGATCAAAGGAAAAGATTAAAAGATAAATGAATTCCATCAAAGTTTAGGACAGAGATGCACGAGTCTCACTCCTAATATGTGAGACTTGACAGGCCTGTGAATAATTCAGACATTTTGGAAAAATTGTTATCATGCAACTTCATATAGAGTAAATAAATCAGCTTTGTTGAATATTTGGAGTCATAATTTATCAGTAAATCAGATTTAACCAAAAATAGAAATCTGTTTATTTATTTGTCTAATTGACTTTGTAAAGATTAAATTTGCATATACTGCCTTTATTATGATTTGTACAGATAATTGTTGTTAGTTAATAATGATGTCATAAACTGGGTTTTTTCATATTAGTCCTTGAGTTATAATGTATAATGTCCTCCCAAAGGGGTATTGGATTTTTATCACCTGTATTGGCCCTTGCTGCACCTGGCCGTGACCTGGGCTCAATACAGGTGACCTTAGTATAATGTACTTGGACATTATATAGTACATGTATTTATATGAAAATACCCATTTAATAACACTATAGTATATATATGTGTATGATCTAGTAGATCTACATAAGTTTTAATAATGTTATTTTTTGAAAGCATCTTTTATGTACACACATTTTTTATTTGTAGTTTACACCTCCTCCAAAGAAACCATTCAAAGGGTTTGACCTTAATTATTTCACTAAAGCAACAAATGATAATGCTCTAACCAATGCCATGAAAGCATGCTTTGTACAGGATCCAGCCATAGTGAAAGCAGCATATGATTATTTTACACTGAAACAGTCAAATGAACTTCTTAAGACACTGACAGCTGACGAATCAAAGGTAAAGACTATTGGTGTTTTCTCAAGTGCGAAGATACAAAAAATTCAGAGGCCAGTCTCTAATTACTCTTGAGCTTTGTAGTTTTCAGTAGGGAAGACGTACCATTTTGTAATTCTGAATATGCAGCAAGCAACTGTGCATGGTAGGGACATCAAATTTTGTATACAGGTGCATCATTGGTTGACTGACAGCCTCCAGGAAAATTGGATCTCTTTGACCTATATTTTCCACTTGATTGGCTTCTATTCAAAATTTACATTGTTGTTCATATCTCGGTCAGTGTACATGGTAGGATCATCAAACGTAGTATGCATGCATCTCTGATGGTAGGTCAGCATCTTGGGTAAAATTAGGTCAGTTTGACATACATTTTCTGCTTGATTGATTTGCATTCATGTTTTTGGACGAGTTCTGATCTCAGTCACTGTACATAGAAGAATCATGTGAACATGCTGCATATGCATGCATCTCTGATGGTAGGACATTAAGGTAAGCATTCATGTAAGATTAGATCAGTTTGACCTATATTTTCTGCTTGGTTAAATAAGATTTCAAGTTCATTGGCAAGTTAATATCTCAATCACTGTACATGGTAGGATCATTAAACCTAGCATAGGCATGCATCTCTGATCATAGATCAGCATTCAGGCTAAATTAGGTCACTTTGACCATATATTTTTTCACTTGAATGACTTACATTCAATGAGTTCAGATCTCAGTCACTACACATGGTAGAAGCATTAACATTGCATATTTATGCATCTCTGATGGTAGGTCTGTCAAAATCATGCCACTTTGACCTATATTTTATGCTTGATTGATTAACATTTAAGTTTGTTGAAGAGTTCAGATCTCAATCATTATACATAGTAGGATCATCTGACCTCGCATATTGATGCATATCTGATGAAAGGTCACCATCCAGACTAATTAAAATAAATCAATTTAACCTATATTTTCTGGACTTATATATTATATAATTGGCTTACATTCAAGTGTATGAATGAGTTCAGATGCCATTCAGTGTGTATGGCAGAATCATCTAAACTTGCATGCATTCTTACATATGCATGTATTTTTATGGTGGGGACTAGTACAAAAGTAAAATTTTTCACAAATCAGGCCCCCAAAAAGACCTCATCACGGATAAGGACCTCTGTTATATTTGGTATAAAGAATAAATTTTTATCTGCTGTAGTAAATTATACAAATCTGAGACTAAATTGAAACAGGCTTTAATGTATGGTCATGCCATACATTTTGTATTTGTGAATTGTGGTTTAAATTTAACCTTAGCCCCAGTTATCTGATTCTGAAAATAGTGGTATAGTGAGTATTTGCGTGCAGATCTCTTTTTAAAAGGCATCACAGACCCTTTTTTTTTTAATTTTTCAATGCTTCATATGTCAAAATATATGTACGTTAACTGGAAAGTGTATTGTATTGGTAGCATGTTAGAATTATCATAAATGCTTGAATAAACCAAATTAAAATGAGTCTTGTGTTTTAGTTTTTATAATTAATAGTTAGATCTTTAATTGCAGAGACATATTGCATGCTTCTCACATGTTAACCTGCATGCATGTTATATCCTTATAAGAATTCGTTGTGGTTTTGCCTTACCATATTTCTTAACTTGTAACTTAACTCACTACATTATCTCTTTAACGGATTGTAATATAAAACATTATTAACTGATGACTTGAAATACAGTGTAATTTGCCCATTTAATATAACCGGAAGTTTTTGGCACATAGAATTTATACAGGGCAAATGTCCTGTATAGAAATTTATACAGTATTGGTTTAGTTACACTCTGTTTTCTGTGTCTTTCTCGAATATGTTAAGTTTTTTCCTTTTGTCTATTGATTTATTACTGAGAGTGAGAATAAAAAATGAACACAGCACAACCCAGAAGATTTCCTTTGATAATATTACACTGTGCTATACAGTTATGTAGTACTTGTCAGCAGAAAAATAGTACTCGTCAGCCGCATCCCGTTTCAGCTTGTACGACTGACACCACACCAGATCAAGGGGATTTGTAAAAAACATGATAGTGCAACAATTTTTTTCTACTACAAGCTGAAAATGCAATAGAAATCTTTTTTATACCGTCTTGACTTTGTAATATCGAAATTTGCATGCTGTAATTAAGACTGGTAAAGATATTGCCTGAAATTTTAAGTCATCAGTTAATAAAGGTGTCATAAAATGGGAATTTTCATATTAATCCTGTACAATGTCCTCGTACAGTCGTATTGGGTTTCGATCATCTGTATTGGCCCTCGGCTTTGCCTCGGGCCAATACAGGTGACCTCAACCCAATACGACTGTACTTGGACATTATACAGGATTAATATGAAAATACCCATTTAATAACACTATATCATAAGCAACAAATATTGTAATATTAGTTATCGGATTGAAAAAATATCATGTAATATTTTTTTTCCCCACACTTTCAAATGAAAGTGCGGTGATAATGTCTTTGCCACCATCTGTCTGTCTGTCTGTCTGTCAGTCCGTCAGTTTGTCCCTCTGTCCGTCCATTGGGTATATATTTTTAACCTGTTTATTTGAAGATATGCATTCCACCTGATAAAGGTTCCATCATAGCAAATATTATAAACATTGGCATAATATTTCTACCCTTGGGAACAAGTATTATTATATGCAATTTATTCTGTTGCTAACAAATATTTTATAATTGTTTGGACAGGGAAATTATCATGTAATATTTTTTCTTATGGAACAAATCTGATGATGGAACTTAAATTTTGTGGCATACTTCAGTAGTGTTGTTTGTCAGCACCACTTCTGGAAACAACTCGACAGAACTAACGAAACTTTGAAAAATGTAACTGTAATTTTTTTTTGTCTCGCCCGCGACAAAAGTATATGCGTGCAAAGTATGACGACGGCGACGGCGTTAACTTTTACTAAATGCAAGATATTTTGAAAACCCTTTGATGTAGGAACCTCATATTTGGTCCAGTGGTAGTACTAATCAAGTGCTACCTGACGGACATAACCTTATGTGACCTTGACCTCAATTTCACTGTCTAGTAGCCACGTTAAGTTTTTCTGCTTAAGTCCATTTCTCAATAACTAGAAGTGGTAGGTTGATAATATTTGGTATGTAGGTTGGTCTTGGGTAGTACATGTCAGTCTGGCAGGTTACTTTTGTCCTTGACCTCAATTTCACGGTCTAGTGGCAACGTTAAGTTTTTCTGCTTAAGTCCATTTCTCAATAACTAGAGGTGGTAGGTTGATAATATTTGGTATGTAGGTTGGTCTTTGGTAGTACATATCAGTCTGGCAGGTGACTTTTGTCCTTGACCTCAATTTCACGTTGTAGTGGCCGCATTAAGTTTTTCTGCATAAGTCCATTTCTCAATAACAAGAAGTGGTAGGTTGATGATATTTGGTATATAGGTTGGTCTTGGGTAGTACATGTCAGTCTGGCAGGTGACTTTTGTCCTTGACCTCAATTTCACGGCCTAGTGAGCATGTTCACTTTTCTGATTAGTTCACTTAGATTTCACATCAATTTAGAGGCCAGCAGGGACGGGCAAGACATCTTTTAGGGTCTTCACTTGTTTACAGAAAATGATTATTATTTTTTTTCTGGAATCTCTGCCAATTAAGAAATTGACCATGTAACACATTTTGATGATGCAACTCTGATGCAGCTGAACAGAAATTCAGGAACTTATTTAGTTGTTACGGAAATTATGCATAGATATCCATATCAACAGATCACCAGATTCCCTTTCAGCCTTTAATTTTTTAAATGAAGTCTGAAATAATGGTCAATGAAAATGAATTAATTGCAAATCTGTTGCATTATTTTTCTGAATATCTGCTAGGTTTGTAAGTTCACAGCATTAACTGACACTTTTATTTATTTTAAGCAACCTATTTTGGTTAACCTTGCAAATGCATATATGTTTTAATGGCACTGTTTGCTACAACAACCCCTTTTGAACATGATAGATATGTACACTGCAGAAAGGTGTTTCATGTACATGATGTATGGGATGTTACTTTAAACTGCTGTTTGATCTGTGAAATCTTGGCTATATGATAATTCCAATTGCTAATGCAACGTCCAATTTCATTGGCCAATGTCATGAACAACAAAAAAGTTATTTCTCGATAAATTTTTCTTGCCCATTAATACACTGCGACGTTAAATAGTGCAGTATAAGGTGACGTAAAAATCAGTGACAACATTGTTCAAAGTTCAAGGATTGGAATTATAAGAAATAAAAGTAATTTTGGAGGAGTTTATGGATGTGTAAACGCGGCCTTTCACTCACAAACTCTACATAAAGTCCTTCGGACTTTATTTAGTTTGTGAGTGAGTCGGCCGCGTTTACACATCGATAAACTCCTCCAAAATTACTTTTATTCCTATAATAAACATTATGATTTTTACTTCTAAATTGTGAACTTTACGTTAGTTGTCAGCAATATTCCTATAGCTTCCCAATCTCCATACAGTACTATAAACCAGGAAATTTTCGTGCTGTCTTTATTTCGGAGTAAATTGACAAGATTTTAGTTCACACAGTTTTGAATTCATGCTGCCAAATTTTTGACCACTGACTTCAAGAATGGACAAGTATATTCGCGCCATTTTATTTTCGTGCTTCCATTCAAAGTGTGAAAATCAAGAAAATAAAACTGCCGAGAAAATTTCCTGGTTAATAGTATATGGAGTGCATGTTTCACAGACCATTTGTTACTATAGAGCTTAATGAAGTTCATGCAATGACTTTTCAAAAAAGCAAAAGCACTATCACAGAAACTGCTACGTTAGGAATATGTTCAGCCTTTTTGCATTTTCCCTTCAATAATTCTGTGGCCATCTCCATGATCATAGATAGATATGATATGTTGGTTTCACAAATGAGAATGGACATATTTCATAGTGATGTTGTCAGATGAAAATGTTTCTAGTGCTTTGTCATAGGGTATATAACAGTGGTTTGTAGCGGTCTGTTATATATAAGTTTGGGAAAACTAGCTCACTTTGTTAGACAAATAAAACACGGAATAAAGGTCCAAATTATAATACGAAATAAACATCCAACGATAACGATTATATCAACAATACACACAGAACAATCGGTATAAAATAATATGTATAATTTTGGAAATACGGCTTTCCGTCATTAAAGTTCTTGTATGCAGATAACGTACGACATCCGTACAGTTCCGATGTTGGAATCCAACTGTCTCAAAAAGGCTCTAAGAAATATTATGTAATATAACAATGTACAAAGCATGGCATATGGAAACATGCATAAGAATTAAGTTAAGTAATTGTATACATAAAATTGATTTCGGACAACTGAGATAAAGAAATTAACAAACAGATTATTTATGGAAATCAGTTAGCAGCTGAAGTGTCAAATTAGTTCATAAAAAAGGAAAAGTATTCAAATTATGTTCTACAGGATTTTTCCGCTGTCACAGATATACCAATAAATGAATTGGAACACTGTTTGATTGAATTTATTTATTTTTTATAGAAATAAAGAATGTTGATTTTAACTTTAATCGACATGCCAGGACATTACCCAACCAATACACATTTAATGATTGCCAAATTATTCACAGGAAATATATCATTTAATGCAACAAGTCTTGACACATGTCACACACAATACTGGAATATAGAAGTATTCCAGTATTGTACTTTTTTGAAAAAAAAAACAATACTGGAATAAAATTTTTGTTCCAGCATTGTGCACAATACTGGTATACCAGTATTGCTACCACTAAGTTCAAGTGATCCCGTTCATGTTCACGAGGGGAATTGCATGCAATTTAAAATGTATACTCCCATCTCACTGCTCAATGGGTTCCACTTCTTCGTGGTATTTACGTTCATTTCAACCAAATTTTTAACTGTGACGTCACCGTTACTACGTAGCTATGTACCACGAAGATATGAGCTACCAGTATACGTAAAGAGTGGCTGTTTCTGTCTGAAACATTTGGATATCCTCTGCATGAAAACATATATGTGTATCAATATTCCACAATTCCTTAGAATTATAAAAGGTTAATAAGTTATTAATGCTTATAATTTAGGAAGTTGTCATACTCCTAACAAATCTTGATATCATATTTTGACTGAACAGTGGTATTGCTAAGTTTGAAATTGGAAGTGGAAATGAGGTGAATTATTTAACTTCAACACATACGAACACCTTCAGCTCTTATAGAGCTTTGATTCTATGTTTTTTTCTGTTTTTCAGTTCTTGTTAGCTCACCTGACCCAAAGGGTCAGTGTGAGCTATTGCCATCACTTGGCGTCCGTTAAACTTTTACATTTTCATCTTCTCCTCTGAAACCACTGAAGCAATTCAACCAAACTTTACAGGAATGATGTATGGAAGGTCCTTTACAAAGATTATGTATTGCTCATTTCGTTCCGATCTGATAGAAACATGGCTGCCAGCGCGAAACTTAGGTTTAACATTGGATCCTATGGGAAAATTCACATTTTCATCTATTCCTCTGAAACCACTGAAGCAAATTCAACCAAACTTTACAGGAATGATGCACTAAAGGTCCTTAACAAGGATTGCTCATTTCATTCCGAGAGGATAAAAAACATGGCCACCAGCACGGAACATAGTTTAACATTGGACCCTGTGGGAAAATCACAATTTCATCTTCTACTCTGAAACCACTGAAGCAAATTCAACCAAACTTTACAGGAATGATGTGTGAAAAACATGGCCGCCAGCACGGAACTTAGTTTGAACATTGGACGCTATTTTCATCTTCTCCTCTGAAACCGCTGAAGCAAATTTAACCAAACTTTACAGGAATGATGTACTAAAGGTCCTTAACAAAGATAGGTAATTTTGTTTGGATCAGATCAAAAACATGGTTGCCAGCACAGAACATAGTTTAACATTGGACCCTATGGGAAAATCATAATTTTATCTTCTGTTCTGAAACCACTGAAGCAAAGTCAACCAAACTTTACAGGAATGATGTGTGGAAGGTCCTTTACAAAGATTGCTCATTTTGTTCCGATTCGATAAAAAATATGGCAGCTAGCATGGAACTTAGGTTTAACATTGGACCTTATGGGAAAAATCACATTTTTGTCCCCCGCCGCAACGTGACAGAGGGACATGGTAATGGTCTGCGTCCGTGTGTCCATATGTCATGTTCTTTGTGGGCACAATTCCTCAGAAACCGCTGGTCAGAATTTATTCAATTTTTACAGGATTGTTAGTCACCATTAGTACTAGATCATATCACATCGTCATTTTGATTCATCAAATTTTGTGGGAGTTATGGGACTTTGATTATTTCCACATTGTTATACAATGACAAATCTTGTGGACGCAACTCCTCATAAACCGCTAGTCAGAATTTAATCAAATTTTACAGGATTGTTAGTCACCATGAGTACTAGATCATATCGCATCACCATTTTGTTTCGTCAAATTTTCTGGGAGTTATGGGACTTGGATTATTTCCACATTGTTATACAATGGCAAATCTTGTGGACGCAACTCCTCAAAAACCGCTGGTCAGAAATCATTCACATTTTACAGGATTGTTAGTCACCATAAGTACTAGATCATATCGCATCGCCATTTTGATTCGTCAAATTTTGTGGGAGTTATGGGACTTTGATTATTTCCACATTGTTATACAATGGCAAATCTTGTGGACACAACTCCTCAGAAACTGCCAGTCCGAATTCATTCTAATTTTACAGGATTGTTATTGGCCATATGTACTAGATCATATCACATCGCCATTTTGATTCCACAAATTTTACGGGAGTTATGGGACTTTATCGACTTAATGCATACTACATCATAGGAAGACTTTGTGGACACATCTCTTCATAATCCAATTAAGGGATTTTGCTGAAATTTTGCTTGGCTATTTGCCACCTAATGCAGTTGATCATATCCTGCCGCCATTTTGATTCGAAAAATTTTAATGAGAAATTTGACTTTATCGACTTTACTGCAGTGGCAGGGGACATAGCTAGGCGTAGCAATCTTGTCATCTTCTCCTCTGTAACCGCTGAAGCAAATTCAACCAAACATTACAGGAATGATGTACTAAAGGTCCTAAACAAAGATTGCTCATTTCGTTCAGATCTGATAAAGAACATGGCCGCCAGCACGGAACATAGATTAACATTGGACCCTATGGGAAGATCGCATTTTCATCTTATCCTCTGAAACAACTGAAGCAAAATCAACCAAACTTTACAGAATTTATGTATGGAAGGTCCTTTACAAAGATTGCTCATTTCGTTCCTATCTGATAGAAACATGGCCACCAGCGCGGAACTTAGGTTTAACATTGGACCCTATGGGAAAAATCACATTTTCATCTTCTCCTCTAAGTCCTTGAAGCAAATTCAACCAAACTTTACAGGAATAATGCTACCAGTATGCGACCAGCATTGGAACATAGTTTAACATTGGAACCTATGAGAAAATCATCCTTTTCATCATCTTCTCTGAAACTATTCAAGCAAATTTAACTATGCTGTATTGGAATGATGTATAGAAGGTCCTTTGCAAAGTTGACTCATTTCATTAGGATCAGAAAAAAATACTGGTGCCAATGGAGCATAGCTAAACATTAGACCCCTTGGTGAAAAACATCATTTTTGGTCCTGCCTATAGCATAGAAGCATTTTGTCAGGTGAGCGATACAGGCTCAGTCTCTGAGCCTCTAGTTTATATCTTATCAGACATTTTGATTTCTCAGGTTACTATATCAATGTCTTCGAAAAAAACTTAATGAAGCAATTTGTTTGTTGGATCTTTTTCTCTTTATCCTTTTTATACCCCGCCACACTTAGTGGCGTGGTATTATGTGATGCCCTCAGTCGTGTGTCCGTCTGTCTGTCCGTCTGTCCGTCCGTCCCCCGAAGGTTTCCGCCTGATAACTTTTGAACAGAATAACATACAGTCTTCAAACTTGGTATGTAGCTTGTTCACAAAACGCAGGCCGAGTTCGAATATGGGTTCAGAGGTCCAGGGGGTTCTGGAGTTATGCCCCTTGATACTTCGAAATTTTGTGAAACGTGGTGGGGTATTATGTAATCCACCATTACTATTTTTTGTTTTTGTTTTTTTATCCTTCAATAAAATTAAAAAATAATTATGATGTGGAGGGGGTTTATTTATGTCCTGTCATGTCTATAGGCTTACGGTTCATGTCTATTACTAGTCGCTGTGGGGCATTATGAAAATTCTTTCTTGCTTTACCATTGTTTTATTTGATGGAGTTATATGTTTCACATGAAGATAATTAACTTTTATCTCCTGCTGAAGTTTACATATGACTTTATTATTTTGAAATGATATGACTAAAACCCCTAATTTGTCCAAACTTTTGGTAAAACAGATTCACCCAGCCATGACCTATATCATAACTAAGAGATGACCAGAATAGCAACCTCAAAGAATGATTTATGTCATTTTTCTATGACATCATTTAATAAGAGCCTTTTCTCCAAAATGATGGTAAGATAAGAGCTTCACATCCTGCCCGTGGTGCATTACCCAAATTTACAATATATATTTTACGAAAGGATATGGAGTAAATGAACATGAGACCATAACACATATGTTAACTCCAACTGCAATAATTTTAATGAGCTGTATGGCCATTTCGGAAATTTATTCCTCATCAGCAGCACTAGAACCCAAACAAAGGAAATCCATAATTTCAAAAAATGAAAACCAAACGAATATGTCTTATTGGAATTGAAGTAATTCACTGAAGAGGTAATATATAACCATGAAATGCTCATGTTAATATGTAAAAATGCAGAGGCTGAATTAAATTTTGTGTGCACTCTTAGATTGGAAATAAAACTGGTATTGAAAAAATAGGCATCATTATTTATAAATTATGTTTGCAGAATTCTGGAGCACCTGGAAGAGGTTCCCGTGCAAACAGAGAATTTGGACAAGAAAGTGAGAAAATGAATAAATCAGTAATAACTGTTACCCAGCCAGCATCAAATACAGTTCAACAACAAAAAGGACCTCAAGGAAATAAAGGAATGGCATCTACTATGCCTGCAGGTATGAAAGGAGCAACAGGACAAGCAGCTGGTGCTAGTGGTGGACAACAAGCACAAGTAGGTGTAGATATAATATAGAAATACAGGTTAACAACAATACTAAAAGGTTTTAGCATATTACAAACGACAACTCTAAGTCTTGTCATGTAACACTGAGAATTAAAATTGCAATTCGAAAACGTTTCCCTGCCAAAAGATGATATTAAGCATTTAGAATTACTGTTTGAAACGTCATGTATTTCTGTATAAAATGCAACTTTCTGGTACAGTTTATGTAGCCCTGGAAGTTTCAAAATTTAACAAGACTTACAGACCCTATTGATGTAATTCCACAATAAGTTAAAACAGAAGTAAAACTGTAAATTTAATTTCTTGCAGAATGCCATTTCAACAACTTATGTCTTTTCTTTGCATATCAAAACATGGCATTTTGAAAACAAAAAAACATAACATGGCATTGTATGATACAAGATAGGGAACAAACTACAACAAAGTCTAAATAGAAAAGCAAAAATCGCATAAGGACAGTTTTGCATGAAGTTTAAAAAATTTTCCGATTAAATGCGTATTCGGGTAGACACTGAAGTACAGTCTACTGGGATGCTATACTATGGACAGGCATCAACATCAAAACAGTGATAGAAGTAAATTCCAAGGTAAATTAAAATTTATAAGTAGTGTGGAAACTCCCCCCCCCCCCCCCCCCCCCTCCCACACACACACACACATTGTGTGACTTAACATTAATGACAATAACACTTTACAAATCAATACAAAATAATAAACAAGTTCTGCAGGATCATTTTTATTCATGTGGATAAAATTTCATCAATGTTAATAGAGCAACTTTCATTAAAATATGAAAAATTTGGAACAAGATGCTCTTAATATGTATTACTGTGGGGTGTCACCAATACTGAAATAACTAACTGGCCTTAAACTTGTTTCTTGAAGAACACTGCAATTTATAGAAGAAAGCACCTATCTATAAATATAGTGCCATGGTAGTTGAACTTCATCTGCTTGAACACTCAAGGGACAGATGAAAGCAATTTGAGTTAGAGAGTTATTTGAGATATCAAGGTCAAGTTATGTTTAAACTTGAACAAATAACTAAATACCGAAGCCACTGTAAATTCATTTTCTGCATATGCGCATTTCGACAAATTATGTCTCTTCAGTGCAGATAAAATCTAAACATTTGGAAGACCATAAACTCAAAGATGTTCAAAAACTGATAGAGAACAAATACCCAATATGATCTAAAAGTAAAGCCAAAAACAGCTAAGGACAGAGCTTTGCATGAGGGAGATACTCCTTAGTTTTCAACAAAATTTACAAAAATTTAGATATTGCAAGGTTCCAAATAGAATCAGCTTTCGGATTCCAAAAAAGGGTTCCAGACAATAGAATCGGCTTTCGGATTCCAAAAAAGGGTTCCAGACAATAGAATCAGCTTTCAGATTCCAAAAAAGCCATTTAAGTTCAACTGTATCTAAGGAAAATGTATGGCAATATGTGATCCTTGAGGATACATTTTGTAACATTCAATTCATAGATAAAGTTTTTAATACTGTGGAAGTACTTTTATTCCTGGACATCAATTTTCTTGGTTTTCATAAATATCACTCCTTCATAGGTACTTAAATTCGTGGTTTCAAATTTTCTGCATTAAAACTCTTTTGAAATATGCATTTAGTGGGGAATTTATTTGTCCCCTACCAGCTTCGCTGAAGGGGACTTTAGGTTTGTACTCTGTCAGTCCGTCCATCAGTCCATCCATCAGTCCCTCAGTCTGTCACGCTCAGTCTGTCACACTCAGTTTTCCGGACTTTTTTCCCATACTATAAAAGATATTTATCTAATATTTGGTATGTAAGTCTACAACCCTGAGTTACAGATCAAGTTCGAGTTTGGTTCCGGTCCATTGATTTTGGACGGAGTTATGGGCCTTTGACTTAGAAAATTTTGGTAAAATATAGGTTTTCCGAACTTTTTTCAAAACCGTTCCAGATATCAAGCTAGTCCCCTACCGGCTTCGCCGAAGGGGACTTTAGGTTTGCACTCCGTCAGTCTGTCCGTCAGTCCATCCGTCAGTCCGTCAGTCTGTCACACTCAGTTTTCCGGACTTTTTTCCCATACTATAGTCCCCTACCGGCTTCGCCGAAGTGGACTTTAGGTTTGCACTCCGTCAGTATGTCCGTCAGTCCATCCGTCAGTCCGTCAGTCCGTCACACTCAGTTTTCCGGACTTTTTTCCCATACTATGAAAGATATTTATCTAATATTTGGTATGTAAGTCTACAACCCTGAGTTACAGATCAAGTTCGAGTTTGGTTCCGGTCCATTGATTTTGGACGGAGTTATGGGCCTTTGACGTAGAAAAATTTGGTAAAATATAGGTTTTCCAGACTTTTTTTCTAAACCGTTCCAGATATTAAGCTAATATTTGCTATGTTAGTCTACTGCTATGAGTTACAGATCAAGCTGGAGTTTGGTTCCGGTGCATTGATTTTGGACGGAGTTATGGGCCTTTGACTTAGAAAATTTTGGTAAAATATAAGTTTTCCGGACATTTTTTCTAAACTGTTCCAGATATTAAGCTAATATTTGCTATGTGAGTCTACCACTATGAGTTACAGATCAAGTTCGAGTTTGGTTCTGGTCCATTGATTTTGGACTCAGTTATGGGCCTTTGACTTAGAAAATTTTGGTAAAATATAGGTTTTCCGGACTTTTTTGCTAAACCATTCCAGATATTAAGCTAATATTTGCTATGTGAGTCTACCACTATGAGTTACAGATCATTAACTATTTTTTCTGGTATAACAAGCTATTCCACCAGTAGGGGACTTCTGTATTGGCTTGCAATACGATCCACACTTGTTTTCCTGGTTTCAGTGAACCACGAAATCCACGAAAATTGGAACCAGACGAACAATAATACTTTCACAGTATACAATTTATTGTTTTTTTGTTTTTGTCTCGCCCGCGACGAAAAGTCGCGGAGGCGAGACTTAGGGATAGCGTTTCCGGCGGCGGCGGCGGCGGCGGCGGCGTCAACAATTTGTAAACTATTGCGAATTAACAAGCTTATGTTAGTTGTAGGTCCATAGTTTTTTATGTGCAGTTGCATCCTTATGGGTACAACTCAAATCCCTACTAAGATTATGGCCCTGGTCCCTTAGTCACACATGAGCGATCACATTAAGTTTTTAGCAAGCAGTTTGTACAGCCAATACCAGTAGTCCTAGGCACTTGATATTTGACATGCAGTTGCGTCTTGGGGAGTATATACCGATTCCATGCCCGGATGGTGGCCCTGGCCCCTTAGTCGCGCATGAACGATCACATTAAGTTTTTAGCAAGCAGTTTG